>VDFB02000003.1:406654810-406719489 GCA_007258455.2 Sequoia sempervirens
AGCTAAAAGTTGATTGATCAAATCAATGGATTGATGATGATAACATTGTTGAGGATATACAACAATGCAAGGATAGTGTTAAGCAACATGAGGATTTAGGATTTTGATGGGATTGATGATGATAACATTGTTGAGGATACACAACAATGCAAGGATAGTGTTAAGAAACATAAGGATATTATGAGATGATGATTTTTTTTTATTGGATTTGATTGATCATAATTGATGAAGCTTGATTTTGGAACAAAAGTTGTTTGAATGATTTGATGTGACGTTTGAAGGGTACGTTAGATGCAACTGATATTGATTGTTTGGATTGATGTTCGATGAAAGATGAAGACTGATAAGGAATTTCTTCTCATCAAAATATGCCATGGGCTAGTGATTCAAATTTTGGATTACAAATGCTTGACCAATTTGATTTCATGTTTGTCAATGTCCGTATCACCACATAAGTTGGAGGATATAGATCAAAATTTATTCTCAAAGCAAGCTGTAAATATCTACCCCCAGTGTCTAGCAATGTATGGAATTCCATGGACAGATGCTTAGATAGGTGTATGGATGGATGGATACGCAAAGGATGCCAAGGATTATCTTGCGATAAGATAAGGTGTTCGGATAAAGAATGCTCATTTGGATAATGCTTCATGGCTCAGATAATGCTGCATAGGATAGGATTAATGAAAATGACCCATGTCAAGATGTTTTACCATAAGCAAGCGTAAAGTGTTCCCCAAACTTTCATCAAGATCAAGATAACTTGGATGATGGATGCAGATGGATGAAAATGGATTGGATCAATGGTTTATGGATGGATAGATTTATTATGGATGATATGGATGGATTGTTGGATTTATTATGGATGGGATGAGATGTTTTCACATGACATAGTTCACATAGATGCTCGATTCTACACATGATGCCTATTTTCTAGGTTTCATCATGGTCCCTGCCCAAAGCGCCACTATAGTGGTTTTCACCAGAGGACAATTTTTTTCTTTACTTTTTCAATCCTTTTTCTATTTTTTTTGGATTATTTATTTTTTTGATTTTTCTGAAAGATTTTAAACTCATATTAAATCTCAAGGTGTTGCTAATGTAGATGCCCCTATCATAATGTGCCATCGGTATCCTACCTAAAGAAGTTATTTTTCTAAGATACGTGTACTTGAATGCGACTTTTGGGATTCCTGATTTGCTTCATTGATACTGGGGTTAGGTCTATCTCTGTGTGCACATCGTGATAGAGTGCCTTCTGAATCCTTATGATGAAGTGTCATTGCCAATACATGGTCAATTTTGAGAATTCGATATCATGTGAGGTGTGGATGGAGGTGTTTAGGATAAAGATGGATTGGTTGATAGTTTCGAACCTTTGACTCTCCAACTTGGGAAGATGAGCAACGATGGGTGGATATGAAAGTGTGCATGGAATTAGACCAACCGCTGATACCACTTTGTACGCCACTTGAAAAGCCCCTCGCTTACTTTTGCATATCGCTGATGGATACTTTTCCCTTTTTTATTTTTCCCCATAGTTTCTTTGACTGATGGAGTTTGGTAGGGATAATCTTTCTTTGTATTCTTTGGTATCCATATGTATTTGATTTGTCCATTATGCTTTTTAGCTTCTTTTTCTTTGATAACGTTCTTCGTACTTTGATTCAAATATTTCCTTTGATGTTGGTCCCAATTCATGGATGGGGTGATGGATGGATGAAGATCTTTGATATGGCTGGTTGTAGTATTGGCATTGGTTTCATCATAACGACTCTTCGTGCTCCCTATGTTGACGCTTGCTTGAGACATAGTTTCCACCAGTATTGTGTTATTAGTGGCACCTTCGTTCCTTGATTCTGCTTGTTTTGAGATGTCTTGTTCAGTAAACATGCTCTGACAAATGACCATTGTAGATGACGTTGTTGGAATTTGTTGCTCTGCTAACTCTAGATTATATTGTTCTATCTGACTTTCTCTCATGAGTGGATAATGTTCAATATCTTTATTCATGATGTCTTTAGTCTGAATTTGTGATATATCTGATACTATTGTTGACAATTCTATTTGATTGTAGGAATCAATAACCTACTCTTTTTTTCTAATAATATTAGGAGTAAAGGAATCCTATTCTAAATGAAGATCATCTATGTGTCCATCCATAGAAAGCATCTCATGGGTAGATGGAGTCCTGACTAAGTGCTACATGGATATGATCATCTTGCATAGATAGGAGAGTGTCCATTAGTTTATTGTAGTATCTTGAAAATACAAATTCTTGATCTTGAATGATTTCGTAGTTGCTTTGACATGCTTTGATCAAGTTCTTGAAATGGGTTAATTTCAAAGGATGGATTGCTTTACAAAGGGTTCTGGATGTTATTACAGGCATGGGGAATGGCTCAACATCTTTTGATCTTTTAGTGGACCTTGGATCGCGTCAAGTTGAGGATCTCCTTTAGTATATGTAAAACATGAGGTTAAAGGATCAACATGTCTTGAAGGACCATTGCTAGATCTTTGGGTGAAATATTTTGATCATGCTTTGAATAAATTCTGAGATATGTCCTCTTAACTTCTATTAGGTGATGGCATATTTTCAACATGATCAATGGTCGATGCCCCCATCGGACGAGGTGAAACATCTTTATTGATTGATAGATTCGATCATTGTTTTCAACAATTGTGGTGGAGGGATTAATGTCTTCAACCATAGGGTCAAGTGATGTTGACATTTCTTGAATTGGATCACACATTGTTGGGTATTGCTGGCAGATTTCGGACCAATGCATTGAAAAGTGACTCTTGACATATGTTGATTTGATTTTCGGACGAGATAGAAACATCTTCAATGTTCTCTTTGATGGATAGATCTTGATCAATGCTTTCAGCAATTGTGGTGGGGAGATTGTCAATGCTATCACCAGTGGTTGAATGTTCATTGTTATCCCAAATAGTTATCATTTTTTGTGTTTGTGCTTGTGTTTGTTGGGTAGCTTGAGAGGCTTGGGAAGCTTGGGTAGCTTGAGCGGCTTGTGGAGCTGCCTGATATTGTTGAAGTGCTTGTTGGTAGGCTTGATGTGCTTTTAGTGCGATGTTACAATATTGACTTATTGCACTTGGTTTTGGTGGTAGTAGTGGTGTATTTGGAATTGTGTTGGATGTAGTGACAAGTGGGTTATATTAAGGATCGTGAGGGTTTGAGATATGGTGGGTGTGATAGGGGTGGTTGGAGTGACGAGGTGATAGGAATAGTCAGAATGACCAAGGTGATAGGTCCTTGGGAGACCATATTTTGATTTTTTATGTTTGATGTTGTCATTTGATTAGATACCATCTATTGGCATGATGTCGATGGTATATTCCAAGGATTTGATGTGATGGCTTGATTGGTGTTAGGTGGATTGATTTGGATGGAGTGATTGGTGCTAGGTAAAGGGGGAAGCCCTAAACCAAGGAATGATGTTGATATGGGTAATGGTGGTGGAGATTTCCCTTGGCGCAATGCCTCAACTATTTTGGAAAGTGCAGCAATTTGATCTAGCCAATTTTGTTCTTGATTTTGATCTTGACTCCCTTGAGATAGTTGATTTGGTTTTTGTTCATGTAGATTTGGAGTGTGTACTTGTGTTTGATTTTGGACAATGTTCTGATTTGGGATGACACTCAGATTTGGCATGATAGGTTGAAATTGACCATTGTTCATGTTTGGAATATTTGTATGATTTGCAAATGTATCTATCCCAAAGTTTGTCGGATTTATGTTTCGAAAACTTGTACTTGGTACATTCTCCTTTGGCTTGTGGGGATTTGGGTGGGATGACGTTGTTAGTTTGAGCTGTCCATACTGATTGTTCGCCTGGTAGATTTGTAGGTTTGGACTTGGATTTAAATCTAACATTGGGAAAGGTGTCCCAAACTTTGATTTGGGCATACTCACATTTGTAGAAGGTAATGATCCCATGTACAATTTGTATAGATGTGAGTGTTGATAATCAATCGGCATTGTATGGCTTTGATAGCTTAGTTGACTTGGATTACTCATGATGTATGGATCAAGTTTATATTCCATGTTCCTCTTGTGTTTTGACCTTATTGCAAAGGTGACCTCTAAGGTTTTTAGGACCAATGACAAGATGAAGGATGAAAAGTGGAAATGATATGAGTGATGAATGTTTAGGAACTTTGGATCAATGCTAGACATAGGGTTTTGATTTTTGATTGGTTTGATTGATAATGAACGGTAAACCCTAAGATGTTTAGATGTTATCTTAGGATGAAGTTGTTCGTGATTGCTAATTCAATTAAATGTATGAGAAAGGATGCATCTCATACCTAACTAAACAAGGTGATGGATTTTCAATGATTTACCCATGTAAAATGATACTTCCAGTGCTGCTTATGGATGAAGATGATAAATGTTTGGATGGATGAAGTGTTTGAATTGATCCTAACTAAACCTAAGGAGAAACTTGTTTACAAGACCAAGATAGTGAAGAACATGCCTTTCTCTAAGAGTAATTCAAAAATAAAAAGACCAATGTTTGCATGAAAAACATATGACCAAAAAATGCCAAGCACATAGGTGGGGTCCAATTGATTAAATCTTTGCTTAATGGATTCTTTTAACCAACAACACACTCTTGATTAGGTTTTCAACTGAATGTCCAATGTCCTAATTCTCTTTCATCCCACAAAGTGCCTTATGCGGAAATCGAGGAAATCAAGGCAAAGGTTACCTAAAGTTGACTTTAGTAGAAGTAAATTGAGATGAAATCCAAATGTTTAGAATCCTCTATGACACCTAATCCCAAGGAAAGCAATAACATTACGTGAACTTGTTCATGATATTTGCTCCTCCTGCTGGTTTGGTAATTTTGATGATTCGTTGAATGTTGGTTTTCCAATGTTTTCACTCAAAACACTATGTTTTCAAACAAGCAATGTAACATCCTAGCTCAATTGGTACATTTTTCTTGGTGAGCTTGCCTCATGCCCATCGTAGAAGAAGAGATGATTTTACATGCAACCAAGGATAAAATATAAAGGCATGTTAAGAATGAAGTCTTAACCTCTATATTTCAACCAAGATCGGACATGGCAAGTAACTTCTTGGAATCTAAGTTCCAATGCACCACTTTGATAAACTCGTTTGGATGGACTGGTTGGTTCTACAAACAAGGTTCTTAATGACAACATCGACATGGCAAGTTATGAGGTCCAACAAGTCACTAAAGACTTTAATCAATCCTACTCGGGGCTCTTATACTTTTTACAGTAGTACCCCATTCTAAAAGACATTGTATGGTTAAGGCCTACATACCATGAGGACTTGAAAGCTTAGTCTTATCCATTTATATACCAGCCCAAATGAAAAACCAGTTGGAGTCACCTTTGAGTTCTCTTTTTAGATGTGTCTCTTAGGTAGGCCCCTCTAAAGGTAAACAATAGTGAGCAAGCACATTCATGGTTCAATCAACCTTCATTTAGAAACAAAGGGAGAACACAAAATATACCAACCTCAATAATTTGCATAAGATCTTGTTCAATTTTAAACCCAACCGGCGTGGAGGTGATTGCTTGTCTCACCCTAAAGTCATGAAAAAGGCCTTTGATTCTCAAGATCGCTATAAAGAGTGAGAGAAGCGCATACGTTCTTTTTCAATGACGTTAGTTCAAGTAAGCTCTCACAAAACAATGAAGTACATGTTCATTTTAGATCCCACAAAGCAATAATGAATTCATTTTAAGCACCAAAGGAAATGTGATAGATGTTTTTGTTCAATTTTAGCCCAAAAGTAAAGTTTAGTCAGTTTCTAGGGTTCATTTTAACCAAATTTAAAAGATCAAACCAATGGTTTAGTTAGTCTAAAATAGAAAACAAAAGTAGGGAATGGACGCTTCAAGCTATTTCAATAAGCATTGAAAAATGCTCTTTTCAAGTTCCAATTCAAGGCCCATTTAAAATGTACTTGTTTTTGGTTCAATGTGCCAACGAAATCCTCCTGCAAGATAAAGAGACAAACATGTGAGAATTAATTGTTAAAAGATGACTCAACAAATAAATATTGAAAGAAATTGAATGTACAGTCAATGGGAATTAAAGATGAGACAATTGTTTCTTGATGCAAATTTGAAGTTTCAATCATAAGCCATCATTTGTAATAACCACTTGTGCATGTTGTAAGCATAAAAAGCTTCAGTAGTTTCTCTAGTTTGAGGAGTTGTCCTCCAACAAGGAAGAAAGCACTACACTTGTCTTCCCTAGAACTACAATCTAAAAAAAAATTGATTGTTTCACTATATTTAATACATGTCAGAATGATATCATGAAGCAGAATATGAATTTAAAATTCTAAGAAATTCCATTTCAATGACACCATTCAATTCTTAACAAAACAAATTTTACAACCACAAAAAAGCTACCAAATCTGCCTACCATCGATCTCACTCTCTGCCATGAATGCATTGCCTGACATAATAAATTTTATTGCAGAATATAATGATCTCAACATAGTAAACGATTACCACTGTGAAGTTATTGAGCCTTGTGTCAATGCAGAAAACAAAGTGGACAATTTACGTATTTGTACCTCAGGCCTCTCAGGAATGGGAACTTCGCACTTTGTTGGAGCATCAGATCTCATGAATAAAGATGCAAATTCAGGATTTGAGAATTGCAGGTTGTTGGATGTCACTACTTGGAGAGCCTTACTGTTTACGGAAACTAGGGGGCAACGTAGACTTTATTAAATACTCTACCTTGAAATTTACACAAAGTAGACTGTACTGTCAATGCATTTCCACTCAACCATTAATGTGTTTCCACTAACCTACCTTACCATTAATGGAACAAAAAAAAGAAACTAGTTGACTTGTTCAAGCACCATCAGCCCTCAATAGGAGAGTTCAAGCGCTACCACGTCAGGTGTAAAACATATGCATCAATTGATTGGTAGTGGCCCAGTTTGATTTTAAATTCTCCAAGACTTATTTACCTTCCAGGTAATAGATTAAAACTGCTCCAAAGCAAGTTGGTGACAAGAATCACATGGAGGGGCTAGTTGTGTATGGATGCGCCTAATCTCTGGACAAAACTAGATTCAAACTGAAATGAATTTAATGTGCTTGGAAGGTATGATTTTATGACCTTTTTTTGTCTCCTCCCTAGACGTGTAGACAAGGTAGTGAGCTATTTGACAGAATGGCTATGGCTTCATAAAAAGACAACGACCCCCTTAAAAGCCTTAAAGAGCTGTGATCTCAGGAAATGCAATGATGGTGTGATATGTACAAGGTGCATGAACTACGATCTCATGAAATGCAATGATGGAAATATCATGAAAGGCTATAAGATGTACACAACACATTCAATGATGGCGATCTCCCTTTTGTCTTTATCTCATGAAATACTGATGGATAGACAAGGTGCATGAACTTCCTGACAAAGCACATTCAATGGGTATGAACTAACTGACAGGGATAAAGACAAGGCATGTGGACTTACTGGTAGGAGATATAGACAAGGTGTATGAACTAATTGAGACATTGATAGAATGTGTAAGGATAGAGAAAGCACACCAATTTGTAGGATAAGCACAAAAAATAGATTTATTGCAAATGCTATCGGTAGGTGTAGGACCAAATTTTGCAATCCATTCCAGCGTGCTTTCTACCCTCGTACAGGTAAGCTACGTGCATAGACTTCCTATTATGATGTGATGTACCACTTAGGTTTTAGAATCTGTAGATGCAGACTAGTAACTCCAAAACATAGACTTATTCATCACTTCTTGCTATCAAAGGATTTTGAAGATAAGGCCATTGTGATTGTGAATCACCAAAAGTAGATTGCTAGAGAAAGATGCAGTTGTTTGCGCTAGACAAAGACAAGAGTTAAGGAAATCGTTGTGATTGAAGCAGCCCCAAATCAGCTTTTTTTAGTCAAAGATCATCACTGCTTGACCATCTGCGATTGGAAAAGAAGCGGTGAAGGCTAGAAGAAGCCACTAGGGAGAAGTGTTGATCGCTATGTTAGTTGTAGCTGATAACAAGAATTACCTAGGCCAAAGTAGCCGTAGCTGTCACAAATGAAAGGGAGATAAAGATGTGTGGCTGTAAGAAAGGTTTGAAGGAGGAGATCTCTATAGATTAGAAGAGCCCGTCAAAGCTGCCAAGTCACCAATCAAACAAGTCGCATCCAATCTCAAAAGGTATAGTCTAAGATAAAGCTATCGCAGTCCTTTTCAAAAAGGAAACTGCTAAGGAAGTCTAAGGATTAGCAAATCCAAAGTTGAGAGGACACATGGAGTCTCAACTCATTATCACAAGACTGTTTGAGACTAAATGACAGTACACTGGTAATGGTGCAGGAAAAAACTAAGGGACTTTAAACGAATATAAGAGATTGAATAATACAAGCTAGATTTTTATAAAGACCCAACTGTTCAGTCCAATGGCAACGACTATGAAAACTGCACCACAATCTACATTAACTAGTCTCATTTTCATAACTGCACAAATCCATTAGGATGTGAATTGGGAGACATTATGAGACAAAGAGTTTGTTGACTTTACAGAAAAGTAAACAGTAGTAAGCTTATTTTCACAGTTGCCCATATTAGAAAAAACATCATATTTAAAGAAAGGTGATTAGATATAGATATCATGAATAAACATGCCCTCTTTCTAGCGCCATTGTGGATGCTAAATCTACAAATGGCTAAAATTTAAACATACATCATTAGCAACAAAGCCAACATTCACATCCATATGAAATAAATCAACATGCTTTAATGATGCAATCAAAACAACAAAAGATTAGATAAACTAGATGAAAGCATACAATAAATCATAAAGTAAATAATATTTCATATTGGATTGGTGCTTCTATGGAAAGAATCAATTTTCCAATCCTTGCTTAAGCTCCATGATATGAAAATGATATGTTGATGATCAAGATGATGAATGGGAAAAATCGGTTCTCAAATGAAGAGAGTGACTTTGCATAGGATTTGTGGATGATTTGTGGAGTTGTGGAGGATTTGTTGATGAATGAAGCTCTCTATTTGTAGATTTTCAAATGCTAAGAGTGCTCATAAGAGAGCAATGTGGGATAAAAAACAAGCCAATGAAAAGAGGCCACTTGTCATCATGTCATAGGTTGAGGGATGTGCAAGATTTGAGAAATGTGCCCAAGAGGGGGAAATTTCAAATTTGAATTTGAGAGTTAATGCTTAGTTTGACCTTTGCAAGGGACATGTAAGAGACATTAATTGCTTTGTTGGATGTACATGTCCACTTGATTTTGAATTCAAACTTGAGGGAATATTCCTCAAAGATGCCATGTTGATGGAAAATGTTGGATTTAATAAATCAATAAATTGACTTATTTGTGCAAGTGGTAAAATCTAGATGATGTGATGGGTGGTTAGGTTAGTTTAATCAGGATTAGATTAGCTTAATGATGATTAGGTGAGTCTACATTTTTGACTAAAATATTTGATTTATTTAAATCAAAAAAAAGATGGAAAATGTATTTGGGATTTAATTAAATGAATGTTTGATTTATTTGATTAAAGGTTGATGATAAAGTTTATTTAATTTTAAATTAATGACCCTAGGAGATTGAAATTAATGATATTACCTGATGAAAGGATGAAGGTGAACTTGATTAATTTAATGAATGGACCTAATTGAATGAATAATGTTAATTTTGCATGTCTACACATATATATAGTTCCTAATTTTTCCATTGCTCTGAGTGTAAGAGTCACAGAAGATGGAGAGGCTAATATGACGCATGTCTTTTGTAAGAGCCTAAAAAAGTAGCTGATAGGAGTGGGGGATTATATGAAAATAAGATATATAATTTGTGGGACATGGAAAAGAGAGAAATGGGGGTACAACTTGCTACTACTCGCCTGCCTTGCATTCAACCACAACAAACTCTGGTAAGCTGTGTAGCGCTAAAGAGTATTTATCTTGTGTATGAGATATGCGTGGTTTTATTTTAGTGCTTGATTTCTCTTTCTGGTAAGTTGCATAGCCCTAAAGGGTATTTTTCTTTGAGGCAGTTCTGTCAAACATATTGCATTTCTTGTCTTTGCTGCCATATTCTGGCTACATGTCTACCAGTGGAGCCGTAGTGAAAATTTCCTCTACTCCAATATCTACATTTTATTAATCTATGAACTCCATTATCATTACTGTGGCCTGCATGGATTCCATACTCTTATCAAATTCCATTTTCTCTTTGTTCATCTTGGTAACTACAAGGTCTTTTCCTTTCATTCATTCAAATTAGAGACAACGTCCTCGAAGTAGAAGAAAAATGAGAGGATATCGTTTATCATTGTGTTAACATTGTCTCTCTTTCTCTCTCTATATTATCTCTATATATTAGTCAAATCCATGGTGAAGTGGGTAAATGAAATTATTAAAATGATAGATTCATAAGGATGTGGTTAGTTAAAAAGTTAGTAGGTGGGACTTGGAATTGTTTTTGAAATACTTAAAACTTATAAATATGGAATTCTTATAACCATTTAGAAATATAAAATTATATCAATTTGTATCTATGCTTTTCACTTGGTTTTTGTTCTTATTGAAATGGTTTTCATAAATAGGATTGGAATCATGAAGATAGTACTCTTGTTTTTGTTAAATATATATGCAAATGATTATTTGCATTATTTTTTTATATATTATTTTCCTATTTTATATTTCAATATTTTTGTAAGTTAATGTCCTACTTGTTTATGTACTTTTTAATTTTTTGTATTCAAATTCCATATCTCTTGCTTAATTCTTCTTTTACTACCACTTTAGGCCACCTCTTAGTCTCAATACCTCAATGTTGTCAAGGAAACCTAATAGTTCAATCATATTGTTACCTTTGATTTAGAGATTCTTGCTTCAACCAATGGTTTTTATGGGGAAACTCAATCAATGAATTTAAAACAAATTATGATCAAAATTTCTTAGGGTTATCATCATTTTCTCTATTTTAACTTACAAGTATTGCAATCTAAATTTTACTCATGTAGATCAACAAAATCATCACAAGTATCTTAAATAGGACCATGTTGATCTTTAGGCACCAGAATTATAACAAGTAACTCAAACAAGACACTAGTGATCTTTAGGTCTCATAATTCTAGTTTGTACACCTATGCAATCGTACAGGTGGTGTGCTTTCTAACCTATTCTTTTTGTCGTGCTTGATCCTTAACTAGGCTTGTGGTGGACATTGAGGGCAAGATATTTATTTATGGAAACTTCTAGTAAGGGATTCTTTTTTTATGGAAGTCATTTTCCTTCTTTTCCCTTTGAGGGGATAACAAGATATATGCTTAAGCCCATATTTTCTTGAGTTTGTAGTTTTTAGGATATTACTATGTTGTAGAATGAAAAGTTAGCATGAATGGTAATAATAATCCAGTTCCATTAGAAATAGATATTCAAATAATAGAAATATTCTAATCTAGTGTAAGCATATATAGTTCCTTAATGCACTTTTTTTATGTGGGTTTAGTCCTAAAAAATTCCCTTTTTATATGTTCTTAACATTAAACGCCCATATAACATTCTTGTTGGCCACACATTGATCCATGTCATGCAAGTAGTCCAATCCATGCACTATCAATACATGGGATTTCCACACCATGGTGTAGAAGTCACACATCTTGCTAATCCAAATCCCTTCTAATATTGTAGAAAAAAAAAAAACTAGCATTACAATAATATAAAAGAAAGACAATTTCTCTATGATAAAAAACAAAGATAATATTAGAGAACACATTGTACCTTTGTATAGGAGGCAACTAAAGTAGGCACTTGTACTACAACATATGAGGGAAAATTCAATTTGAGAGTTGGAATCTTTTGTAATACTATTAATGCATTTATGATCAAACAAGATGAATGATATAATACTAATGTCATGAAATAAATGGAAACCATTAGAAGTTGTAATAAATACACCTATAATTTGAAAGAATGTTGTTTGCAATAACTGTCCTCTTTAAAAGCTACATGCACAGATGCAAAAAAAACCAAAAAATATTTAAATTCTACTTACAAAATCTCCATAACTTTGAAGTTTTACATGTTTTTAACCTTAAAAAAATGTACTTGGATGTGATAATACTCAAACTATACAAGATATGAATAATGTTATTTACGAAAGTATTGAAGTAACTTGTCAACAATCTCATGAAAATAAATTAATATAGATGTCTAAAGAAACCATATTTATAAAAAATCAATAGATTTTTCACATGGAATAATCTAATATTTTAGAAATAATAAAAAAAATACATGTATAAATAGATAATATTTCAACAAATATACTTATCAATTGATCCAAATTTTTTTGAGAAAACGATAATCTTCCAACACTTAAATTGTAAACAATAACCTATCAACTAACATGTGCACCACAACACATATTCTTAATCCCTATCATGATAAAAGTATGCTAGATCATTATTAATAATGGTGGCTTCCAACTAGTATTAACAAAAAAATAGGTCACTTTAGAAGAAAGAATATAATTTATTTAATATTATTTAAATAAAGGTCAAATATCACATTTAATAAAAGCCCTCACAAATATTTGCACTTCCCTCCATTGTCATTTCAAGTCAAACATTAAACCTTCAAAAAATAATATTAAAAAAAAAAATGATATATGGCTTAGTTGGATTCTCTTTCTAGTTCTAAAAACCATGCTTTGGTAGCATATTTATGTAAAGGGAAAAACAGAAACAAAAGCCTAAGATATAATCTTCATTAGGTACTGAGAGCTCCTCCAAGAAAAATAATAAGTTAGGACATAAAACTTAATCCTATCTCGACGATGATAAATCTTCTAAGTTGATTGCGTGCTCCTCCAAGAAAAAGAATAAATCATGAGAACCTTGTAACTTTTATGGTAGAGAGGGAAATCCAATCACTAGGTTCTTAAAGATATTATAAGCTTTAGAGGAATCCATGCAACAACATAACATTTCAACCTCCAATTCATCTACACCATTGTGACTTCTACACCATTGTTAAAAATTATTAGAATTATTTTCCTATAGGTAGAGTCACAAGTGCTAAAGCACCTTTAGAGTTGGCATATAGTGACCTCATGTCATTTAAAACTCCTTTTTAAGGGACCAATGTATGTGCTCACATTCATTAATGATTTCTCTAGGAATAGATGGGTGTACTTTCTTAAGTACAAAAGTGATTTCTTTGATACTTTTAGGATCCTCAAGGAATTCATGGAGAATAGATTCAATCTTTTAATAGGAGGGTACACGTAGATAATGGGAGAGGTATTTAAATCAATCTTTCAAGCATTTTTCCTAAGCATGGTATTCAACATAATCTTATAGGACTCCTTACACCCATCAATACAATGATTTCATTGAGTGAAACAATAGTGCATTATAGGAGATGAAAAATTGTATCCTTTAGTTGTATGATATAGGCATGTGCAAGAAGTTGGGTCCATAAAATGTTCAAAAAGTGGAAGTGTTTTTCTTGATTTTCGGAATTTGTCACAGTTGGATTGGAAATTTGAAGCACTTACACATTGAATCTTAAAAATATCAATAATATTAAATTTAATATTTTGAGTCTCATTTCAAAATATGTAATTCATTTTAATACCTAGATGATACAAATTAATTTTTTTAATAGGCATGTATAAAAACCACTTTTTCATAGTTATTTTTTAAGACCATACGATGCACATGACTGAAACCATAATTCGACCTAAATAAAAGTATTTTTTAATTCCTTTGAGGGAAAGATGTGTAAAAAACTAAAGATTGTTGAGGATTATTTTAATAATTTTTTCTACATATTTTTTCTAAATATTTTTTTAATTAATTTTTTATTGGTCCTAATTACTATTTTTGAAAACCCTTGTGTATGGACACCATAATTTGACCTAAACTAATAATATTTTTCAAAAAAAAAAAATCATTATGTAGAGAATTATTTGTAGATTGATTTCATATAAAAAAATTTACCAAAAAAATAACAAAAAATAAATATTTTAGAAATTAATCAAAAAAATAGAAAAAATAATCAAATCATAAGAAAATTACATACTTAAAAACTAGACATCATGAATTATGATGGGTTTTGATTTCATAAACCAATTTTGAAAAAAAATAAAAAAAATAAAAACCTATCAACTATATTGCCAAAGTCGGTTATTTCTCTTGACATTGCCTTAGTCTTTTATTTGTAGGTCCAAGGAAAATTGTTTGGTTACCAAGACTTTCCTAAGCCTAAAAAAAAATTAAAAAGCAATTTGGGGTTTCATTTTTTTCTAAAATAGGTACCCGCTTTAAAATGGGTACATGTTTTATTTTTAAAATAGGCATCCATTTTAAAATGGGAACCCATTCATGAATGAGATCCCAATCTAAGGCTTGAATTCTTTTTCTTGGAATTTTCTTGGTTGAAACTTCCCCTCTTCATGGACCCAACTTCTTGCACTTACCCATATTGATTCTTCTTTTTAGCTCGTGGCAATTATTTGTTCCAACCACAATCAAAATTGGGTGCCTCTTAAGGGATTATAATATATTATTCCTTAGGAGGCTTGGATCCATGCAAGACCAATGTATCTTCATTCAATTTTTTTAGTACGGAGTCTCGGGAATTTATTCTAAATGCTCAGTGAAAATCCATGGAGAGGAAAATCCAACCACTCATATTTGTTGGCTATTATGAGGATGTTAAGTTGTGTAGTAACGAAAAAGGTATCCCTCTTTCTCACTTGATTTGGGAATCACTAATATTAAAATGAGCCTAATGTTTCCTTGATTTAGTGTTGTAATGTTTTTTACACATTCACATTAAGTTTAGGGCCCTTTGAAACTAAATGGACCTAATTGTGCCTTATTTAGGATGTTGTAAAGTATAACTTTACACTTTCACACTAATCTAGGGATTTATTAATTAATTGGACTTATTTATGCCTTAATTGGTCCTATTTTGCATCCACAAGCCTAATTAATTGCATCTTTCTATGGATAATCCTGACACTTATCAAATAACCAATCATAATTCAATGTTTTTGGTTGTGTTCCAGATCTAGTGATCTAGGAATCATATTCCACCTTGCACATATGAGTGCCACCTAGGTCTTGGGACCTAATTTTAAACATTGCATTAAACAAGACACTTCTTGGATTTTGTGTCCTAGTTTTAATCCACTAGGAATCATACGCCCCAACTAGCGTATGAGTCTCACTTTAGATTGGACCTATTTTAAATCAAATTCTTGGTGGGATTTTATTATCCTAGATTTGATGTTGGATTTTAGTGTTGTAATTTCAGGAATTTTGGCATAAACAAGTATAAATACAATGTTATTTCACATAATTTCACCTAACAAGATCTAAGCTTACAAGTACTCAAGCATTGTAGAAAATTTATGATCAAGAGAGCATTCAAGAGCTGATTATCAAGCATTTGGAGTAGCATTCAAGATTCAAGCATCATGCCAATGTCTTCATGTATCATGTGTTTTTGTGAGCTAACATTTGTGATGTAGGTTTCCATGATTCAAGCAAGCATTTAAATAAATTATCTCATATCAAGATCAAGATTCAAGATCCACATCCATTGGAGCCATTTCACTCAAGATTGCAGCCTTTATTTCAAGGGTTTGGTGAGTTACAACATTGTGTATTGTTCATTCATCATTCTTTCATGTTTTTCCATTTTATTTCAAGGTTTGACTACCAAAACAATGTTTGACCAAGGTAAACCCCTATTCCCTAATAGGTGTGTGCAGGATCATCATGGAAAAAATAGGCCCTTAAGTGGCGATGAAATTCAAAAAAGTCAAAGTTAGACAACTTGACATAAAAATTTGAATAAGTTATCTATATTATTTCAAAAATATGTAAGAATAGAATCTGTAGCAAATTGAATGTAGTTTCTAAACTACTATGTTTATTTTTAAAAAAATCTATTTGGTGAATTTTTGAAATTTCAATGCACTTAAATCTCGGGGAAAAAATAAGTAGGTGTGTCTGACCACCCTAACCACAATAAAATGATAAAAATTTTATAATATTTTAGATATAAGTAGAGGAATCATGTCCCAATGTGATGCATATTTTTTTTAATTTTTTCCAAGTAAATAATTAATTATGAATTTTTTATTACAACTTTTAAAAAATATAAAAACTTGTATGTCTAACCACCTTAACTTGGTCAAAACTTCATGAAATTCATTTTTTTTTGTTAATCCTATAGTATGTGAAGCATAGAATGTGACACATGTTTAGGATTCAAAATATGTGATACCATTTGAAATCTATAGATGTTTTTCAATCAGCCTATCAATTAGGACTTTAGTTGTAATTCAAATAGAAAATGAATAATAATTATTTATTAAATTCAAAGTAAAGCATAATTTATATTGGTGGAAAATGAGAATCTCCTTTAAAAACCCTTTTCATTTCATTAATTTTGGGTAAAAAAAAAGTCATTAGCCACATACCCTACACATACCCATTATATCGCCACTTTTTTGCCCATAACGATCCTCCACATACCCTAACACGACATTTTTTTGTCTTCATGTGTGATTATAGATCTAGTTGATTTGGAGCTTAAAGATCCTTTGAAGAAAAAGTTTCAAGATTGAAGAAAGTTGTCAAATTTGTTAAGAAGTTGTCATTTTCATGAAAACTCACCTATAGACCAAAATTTAGACTTTTCGGACTAGGAGATCGGACAAGAAAAACACTATGAAATATCACTCAAGGCTACAAAAGTTTCAATCAAACCCTAATATAGGACTAAATTTCCCCTTTGGGCTTATGATTCTTAGTATACCTCTTTTCATCAATTTTCTATAGATCCTAATTTGCTAGCAGAAGATTCCAAATTTTTCCCAAATTCCAATAGTAGGACTAAATTGCCTAGCCTAGCATATGAGTCACCATACACTTCAAAAAGTAGAATTTCAGAGTTGCAGACATTTTTTGGAATCTATCAGCTTACCATGTTCCTTTCTATCTAATTTTTGTTTCTCAGTTTGATTTAATGTTTTCATGTCTTCAAGTTTCTATGGTTTTGTGCATTAGAGTTTTCATTTCTCATTCAAAGCTTCATTTTAATGGTGAACCCTTGTTTAATCACACCTAAGAAAACCCCCTAGTGTTGGATCTTAGTTGTGTTTATAGTTTGTCCTTGACGACAAAATTTGTTTCAGCTGGTTTCCTTGTCAGGATGGTTCTTTTTGCATATCACAGGTATTGGTTGTTTCTCATTCGGGCTTACACATATCGGCATGAGTGTGGCAGGGTCTCCCCGATCCACTTTGAAATGTCTTTGTTGCCTATTGGCAAGACATTTCTAATGTCATGTCGATTTTATTTAACATACAGGCTACTTTCAGCATGACATTCCTGTTATCTTGGCGACAGTGGAAAGGTCTATCGGCATGAGTTGTGTTCACCATTGGGAGGTCTTACCGAATGAGTCAGGTCTCACCAACTAACTCATAAGGTGGTTCATTGAGTGTTTTGTGTCTTGGCGATCGACACAAGAAAGATTATTTCAGCAAGTCTTGTCTTTTGTTTCAGCGACTGAAATAAATCTCTATTGGCATATGTTATTTCGTCGGTATGTGGTCTCAGTGATATTGGTATGTCACACCGATCGGAGATTAAATGGAAAATCATTGGCAAGAGCTTAAGGCTTCGGCGTGAGGTTATAACAAATATGCAATGTCACACCGACCGGTGGTGGATGGATGCGTATCAGCAAGAGCTTTGCTTCAGTGGAATGTCATAGCAAAATTTTTGGTCTTGCCGACTAAGTCTTATGAAGTTCATTCGACGAGAGATTGGCATTGTCTCAGTGACTCATAAGAATTGAAAAGTCTTTTTGGTGAAACTCTTTCATCGATGTGAGGTCATGGCGAGGATGGTGTGTCTTGTCGACAAAGTTAAATGAATGACTTTCAGTATAACAAAGTTGATCTCTATGATGTCTCTCTGATATCAAAAGCTATAGCGATAGCGAATGATGGTTTTATTTCGGTGAGAGAACCTTTTTGTCTCATTGGCCAGAAGGATGTTATGAGCTCTCAGCGTGACATTATGTATTCGATATGACTTCTCCTGAATCTAATGGGTCTTGGCGAAAGCAACAAACATAAGGTTGTCTAGTGACATTAAAGTTGCCTTCGGCATAACGTGTCATCGATGGAAATAAAAAGGGAATAGGGAAAGCTTTCTAATTTTATTCTTTTAGCTGGGTATCGAACCCTAGCCTAGCTGCCATCATGAGAAAAGTTTCATAATCTGTTATTTTCTATTGTTGCTGACTGTAATGATTTTTACAGTTTTTTTTTGGAAGGTTTGTTTGGTGCATTTCTAGCTTGAAGCTCGATAGTGGTTGATGGAGCCACGGGAGTTACAAATTTTTCTGGTATTTTTATTTATTTATTTCATGCTGCACATACTAGTTTATAATTACCATTTTTATTTAACTGCTCTCTACATCTCAGTCAATATGATGCCTTGATTGAGTATTGTCATTTATGCATTAGAAGTTATGATTTTCTATGGTGGACAGTTGTGCTTTTTGTGCAGTAAAATGAACTCATACGTTACAGATTTGTTGAGAATGGCTCTTAGCTAGGTTGGTTGTTCTGCCATCACTCCTAAAGATAGTTACCTATCTGGCAGATGTATAAATAGAAGCAAAAAACTCTTTTCTTCCGTTGTTGTTGTAATTCTAAGATTATCATTCTTTGGCTGTATGAAAATATATGGATAGAACTATGCAATAAAATATGAATAACAAGATGCAGAGATTGTAAATTTCTTCTCTATGAACTATTTTAGGGATTCAATTGTTGAATCTTTAAGGTATTCTGTAGACGAGAAAATAGAGAAATATGTGCTTAACTGAAAATAGAGAAATCCTCTGAGTTATTATTATTGTTCAAAAAATAATTTGAGGGGTTGGTACTCCTTGAGATAGATATCTCTAAATGAGGGGTTGTTGCTCCTTGAGTGGGTGCTCAAAAATCATCCTATAAGGCATTGTGAATAGTTGATTAAAAGATTAAGCCCAGAAGGCATTTAGGGAGTGGATTTTATACCCCAGGAGGGTTTTCCACTCATCAAATTTTTTGTTACTTCATTCTTCTATGTTCTCATTACTTTACTATGTTGTTGTTTCTGTACACTATTGGGATTATTATTTTTCTCAATTATGCTTATGAATGATTACATTCAACTCATGAATGCATTAATCTGAATAACATTGAGATCGAATCTAAGCTATGTTTTGAATTGTTAAAAATTTTCAATTCTGTTAAGAAACTGATTCACCCCCCCCCTCTCAGTGTCATTTTAACTCCAACAATTGGTATCAGAGTGTAGAGTCCTCTGATAGGTTTAATTAACTTGGATTGATCTTGGTCTTGGAGTTTGTTTTTAATGGAAAATTCTCAAGATGGTGCCTTTGTAACCAGAGCTCTATTATTTGATGGAATAGATTATGTGTTCTAGAGAATAAGAATGGAAGCTTTTCTTGTTTCTTTTGATGTTGATGTTTAGAGAATTGTTTTAGAAGATTACAATGTACCAACCACTATTCCCACTGATGTTGTTGAAAAGAAGAAGTATGAAACAAATGCCAGAGCTAAGCATGCCCTCTTGTGTGGGTTAACTAAAGATGTGTTTATTAAAGTCATGCATTGCAAATCTGCCCATGGCATCTGGGATAAACTTGAAACTATATATCAAGGGAATGAGAAAGTCAAATTTTCTAAAATCATCACACTCAAACATCAGTTTGAGGAGTTGAAAATGAAGGATGATGAGAAAGTGACTGAATACTTTCTAAGAGTTGATGAAGTTGTCAATGCTATCAAAGGTCTAGGTCAAGAGGTTAATGAATTTGATGTGGTCACAAAGGTTGTTAGAACCTTACCATCCAAATTTGAATCTAAGGTTTCAGCCCTAGAAGAAAAGAAACACTTTGATAAACTTACCTTACATAGCCTGCAAGGAATACTAACTACCTATGAAATGAGAACTAACAAAATCAATTCAATAGGAAAAGAAAATGCCTTTAACATTGAAAAGAAAGAAAAAGTCGAAGTCAGTGATTCAGAGTTGTTTGATTCTAAAGAATCCCATTTTGCCAGAAGACTTAAAAAGGGGTCAGGTAAATATAAGGGAAAACTTCCCTTTAAATTTTTTAACTGTGGAAAAATAGGTCACTTTGCTGCAAAGTGTCTCTATGATGATCAAATCTATGACAACAAGACAAGTGAAATGCAGCCTAAGAAGAAGACCTTCAAACCTAAACAAAACTTCTATTTCAAAAAGAAGAAAATTCTATTTAGTAAGAATGAATCTGATATTGAGTCTAAAGATTCATCAGGTGAAGAAGATGAAACCTTGTTCATGGCTGAAATTACTCAGCAAAATGATTCAAACACCATTAACGTTGAAGAAGGTGAAGTAGATCTTGAAAGCGAGCTAAAATGTGCTTTACAGGAGGTCAGAAAACTTAGAAAACAAGTTCTTGCTCAAGAACATAAACCAGATCAAGAAATAGTCTCTCTGGAAACTCAGCTTGAAGAAGCTAAAAGAGTTGAAGTCTATCTTTGAGAAACTGTAAGCTGCAAAGATCAAGAAATTCAAAAACTAGAACAAGAAGTAGTCCTTCTTAGGAAGGAAATTGAAAAATATGAAAGCACTCTAAAACTGAATGAGATGCTCAGCAAGAAAAAGATGTATACTGATAAAACTGGTGTTGGTTTTGAAAAGAGTGAATGCTCAACTGACAATGTAAAACAAAACCCCTCTTCTGAAGTCAAGGGTTTAGGTTCAAATCACTCAAAATTTGGTAAGGATCATGTTAAATTTTTAAAAGGTAATAGACCTTCATACAGAGTCAATCCTTTTTTCTATGGTTATTGTTTTTTCTACAACAAATTTGGTCATAAGGTGAGCACTTGTAGGCTTATGAATTCTAGAATGCCTAAGTTTGGTCTTAAGCAACACCATGGTTTTGTTAGACAGATCAAATGTTTTAAATACAATACTTTGGGACATTATGTCAAACAATGCAGAGTTGATCTACAATCGAAACAATAGAAAATTAAAAAGGTTTGGAAACCTAAGACTGTTAACAACATTGAACAAACTATGTTGGTTCAAACTGCTTTTCATTCCAAGAAAAAGGACTTATGGGTCCTGGACAGTGGATGTTCTAACCATATGACTGGACAAGGACAAGTTTATAAAACTTGAAGATTATGTAGGTGGATATGTTAAGTTTGGTGATAACTCTGGTATTCAAAAAGGTAGCTAGGTTCACTTCTTTTGAATGAAGACACTCCTATCTATAATGTGTACTATGTGGAAGGTCTCAAGCACAATCTTCTAAGTGTTAGTCAAATCTGTGATAGTGGTTATCATGTTCTTTTTACTTCACGGATGTGAGATTAAGAACAAGCTTGGAAAGGTTGTTGCAGCTGGAAGGAGGACAAAAGGAAATGTGTACAATCTTCTTGACTCATCATGCAATGACAATAATCAAGGTATGTGTCTAATGGGCCAAATTGAAGAGAGTTGGTTATGGCATAAAAGATTAGGACACATAAACTTTGAAAATCTGGTTAGAATCAGTAAGAATCAGAATGTTAGAGGTTTACCAATTCTTAACAAGCCAGAAAATTCTGTGTGCAAAGAATGTCTAAGTGGTAAAAAAACTAAAATCAGTTTCAAAACAAAAGAAAACTCTTCATCAAAACCTCTATAGCTAGTGTATACTGATTTATGTGGACCAACTAGAACAAGGTTTTTTAATGGTGAAAAATACTTTATGCTTTTTGTGGATGATTATACTAGAATGGTTTGGGTCACATTTCTTAAGCAAAAATCAGAAGCCTTTGAAAGGTTCAAAATCTTTCGTAAAATGGTTGAAAAGGAATCTGATCTGAAACTCAAATGCCTTCGATCAAACAAAGGAGGTGAGTTCACCTCTCAAGAGTTTGTTGATTACTGTGAACAACATGGTATTAAAAGATAGTATGTTGCAACTAAAACACCTCAACAAAATAGGGTAGTTGAACGTAAAAATAGAACTGTAAAAGAAATGGCTAGAAAAATGTTAGATGAAGCTAAGTTGCCTGATATGTACTGGAAAGAAGTTGTTCATACAACTATATATATTTTGAATAGAGTGTAGATTAGAGTGAAATATAAACACACTCCTTATGAACTATGGTATGGAAAAACTGCTTCTATCAAATACTTCAAATTTTTTGGAAGTAAGTGTTTTATCAAAAAGGATGACGATAACCTTGGGAGTTTTCAATCCAAGAGTGATGAGGGTATCTTTTTAGGATACTCAACTCACAGAAAAGATTATAAATGTCTCAACAAAAGGCTTAATAAGATTGTTGAAGTTGTTAATGTAAAATTTGATGAAAGACCACATTTGAATGCTGAATCTTTACAGGATAATGAGGAAGAAGAACTTAAACTTGAAATAATTTTAGAAGGAGCTGAAACATCAAAGTCTATTGTTGAATCAGCAAGCCCTAAAAATGTAAAAGAAAGTCCTGAAAAGGTTGCATCAAATGCTCCTTCGAAAACTCTAGCTATATATCACCCCAAAGATCATATTATTGGGGATAAAAATGTAGGAGTTCAAACTAGAAGAAAGGCTATAGAATCTAATGAAAAGGCACAAATTTCTTTCTATCTAGTTACTCAGTTTGAGCCTAAAATTTTTAATGAAGCTCTCACAAAAATTTTTGAATATGTGCCTCAATTCTTACTGACAAGAAACTCCTTGAAGGAAAAGTCGGTGTGACATCACGGATGTCTGGCTAACTAACTGTTCTAAAGTTCTAAAATGTACATATTGCCATGAAAGGGTTCATGTCTTTCTGAAGATACTATCGTTGTGACTCTTTGTGTTTGGCATGATCTTTTGGCGATCAGAAGAACTCTGGGCGACAGTTGATCTCATCGATGTAACTCTTGGGTTGTGGGGAGATGTCTCGGAAAAAGTCTTGAGTCTTGCCAATAGATGTCTTTAGGCTAGCTTTGGGAGCTCAATGAAAAGTCACAGCGAATATCTCATCTCTTGCCGACAGAAATCTTCAGGTTATCTTTGGGTGCTCATAGAAACGTCTTGGTGATAGGCACGAGTCTTGGCGACAGTGTGACGTTTGGTGGAAGTTTTGCTTCGATGTGAGTCTTCCCAAATAACGATAGTCATGCCAAATGGCTCATGCCGGCATAACTTGAAGATGTCAACATAAGGTCTTGGTGACATCAATATGTCTTGCCGATGATGAGATGCTTTCATTATAGGTCTTGCCAAATGGTAGTCATCGGTGTGAATGAGGGCTTTGGTATGAAGTCCTAGTGAAGATGATAAGTCTCACTGATTCGTCAAAGGTTTTAGTGTAGCACAAGGAACTCGAAATAAGGTCTTGGTGAAGATGTAGTGTCTTGCTGATAGACTGTTTGCTCGTTGAGACTAGTGAATTCACTGTGTCTCACCAATAAGGGAAATCCTTTCCAATAGGATCATATTGGACATCGTTGGTTTCGGTATAACCTGTTACAGTTGTTATAGCATCTTCTCGACTCGTAGAAGCTATAGTGATGCCAATATCGAGAAAATTTGTGGCATTGAGGAGACACTGTGAGTGTCTTACTGATATGCCAACAAAGTTGAATGCTCTTGACAAGTTTGACCGTCCTATGTGGAGCATCATTGGCCAATCACAGGAAGCAGTTTTAAAACATGACGATAGTAGTTTTTTATAAATCAGTTGCATCGCTGGAAAAACTGCATGCAGGGAAAAATCAGGACTCGAATGGAAACTATCGTTGGTTGGCAATGGTAGGTAAGAATGCACGGTTGGAAAATTAGAAAGAGATTTTTTAAAGCAGATCAATTTTGTTATGAACATGGTGATGAGTTTATCGAATGGGATGAGAGCTTTTCTTATCAGAGTTTTGAATAGTGAATGTTGTAGCTACTGTGAAACAATAGAGAGTTGAATTTTTTGATTGTATGTAATCATTGATTACTGTGATACAAAGAGATTCAGCTTGGTGTGGTGGGTTTTTTCCGTTAAGAGTTTCCCACGTAAATCTGTTGTTTGATTTGTCTTTGTGTATTTGCTCTATTTCTGTTATTCCTTCATGTGTGTTTTAATTGGATTGTAATTTGGAAAAATTAATAGCCCTGCATTGCATTCGTCCCTGTGGATTTGGCATTAGGAAAGTGTTTCCGCGCCTCTGCTTTCCTTACAAGTGGTATCAGAGCATGGCCAGTTGTGTTGTCCTTGTGAGTGGGTTGGGTTTTTTGTGTTAAATCCTTTTCAGTGGGAGTCTGGTAGAGGTCTATTAATTTAATTGCAAATTGAGATGGCAAGCACATCCAGTAGGATGGAAATAGAGAAATTCAATGGTAGCAATTTTGAGCTGTGGAAACTCAAAATGGAAGATATGTTAGTTTATCAAGATCTTTGGATGGTTGTGTCTGGAACAATTCCTCAAGGCATGAAGCAAGAGGATTGGGACCTGTCTGATAGAAAATCAAAAGGGATAATAAGGCTCTATTTAACTGACTCTGTTCTTCTAAGCGTGCACGAAGAAAATACTGCAATCTCTCTGTGGACAAGACTAGCTGCTATTTATCAAGGCAAGTCCTTGGTGAACAAGTTGTTCTTGAGGAAGAAGCTGTACAACTTGAAGATACAGGATGGAGTTTGTGTTACTAATCACTTGAATGCTTTCAACATGTTGATTGCTCAGTTAGCATCTATTGGTGGGGTATGTGTAGGATCATGATGGGCCAAAAAGTGGCAATATTATGGATATTTGTAGGGTATGTGGCTGACGACTTTTTTTTACCCAAAATTGATGAAATGAAAATGGTTTTTAGAGGAGATTCTCATATTTTCACCAATATAAATTATGCTTTAATTTGAATTTAATAAATAATTATTATTCATTTTCTATTAGATTTATTACTAAAGTCCTGATCGATAGGATGATTGAAAAACATCTATAACTTTCAAACGGTATCACATTTTTTGAATTTGAAACATGCGTCACATTCTATGCTTCACATACTATAAGATTAAAAAAAGAAAAATTAAATTTCATGAAGTTTTGACCAAGTTAAGGTGGTCAGACATATGAGTTTTTATATTTTTTAAAAGTTGTAATAAAAAATTCATAATTAATTATTTACTTGGAAAAAAATTACAAAAAAATATGCATCACATTCGAACATGAGTCCTCTACTTATATATAAAATATTATAAAAAAATATTATCATTTTATTATGGTTAGGGTGGTCACATATACACCTACTTCTTATTTTTTCCCTGAAATTTAAGTATTACTACATTGAAATTTCAAATTTTCACTAAATAGATTTTATTTATTTTAAATAAACCTAGTTGTTTAGAAACTGCATTCAATTTTCTACAAATTCTATTGTTAAGACATTTTTGAAATAATATAGATAAATTATTCAAAATTTTCACGTCAAGTTGCCTAACACTGATTTTTCTAAATTTTTTGCCACTTAAGGGCCTATTTTTTCCATGATGATCCTACACATACCTGGTGTGAAGATAGAAGAAGAAGATCACTGCATGCTACTATTATGTTCTTTGCCTGATTCATGGGATCATCTAGTGATGGCTATTGGGAGTATAACATCCTCATTCAAGATGCAAGATGTTGCTTCTCTGTTATCAGAAGAAATGAGAAGGAAATCTTTTGGGATGGCAAAGGAGGCTCTGGCTGTCAGAGGTAGACCAAAGGAGAAAGGCAAGAAGAAGGACAAGAAGTCCAGATCAAAATCAGAAGGGAGATCAAAGTCTCCTGGCAAGAAGTCAAAGGTGAAGTGCTGGAACCGTGGGCAATCTGGTCATGTCTGAAAGGACTGCAAGGAGGAGAAAAAACAAGAACTCTTCTAGAAGTGATTCTTCTCATAGTGATGCAAACACTTTCATTGCAGCTTTGGCTACACGGGCATCAGATGATGTCTAGCTGATTGATTCTAGAGCATCTTTCCACATGACATCTCATAGAGAATGGTTCACGAAGTATGAAGAATACAATGGTGGAAAGGTGTACTTGGCAAGTGATTCATCTTTGGAAATTGTTGGTTGTGGAAGAGTCAGAATTCAATTCCCTGATGGAAGAGTAAAGGGAATAAATGATGTAATGCATATACTAGGTCTAGCTCGAAACCTATTTTCTGCAAGTAAGCTGAATGATATTGGAGTGCAGGTCACGTTATGTGGAAATGGCTGCAAGATGACTAGAGGCTCTATGGTGCTGGCTAGGGTTGCTCGAATTGATACTTTGTACAAGTTGGATGCATAAGCTATTCAATGCAATAATGTCTATGCAAAGTCACTTAAGGCTGCTCATGAAGAAAAGAAGGAAAATGTTCCTGATGGTGTAAACTCTATGGAGGTTAAACTTCTAGCAGAGAAGACTATGCTCTGGCATCATAGGCTTGGCCACATTGGTGAGAAAGGTTTAAAAACCTTGAAAAATAAAAACCTGGTAGAAGGGCTTGAAGATTGTAACCTTGAATTTGATTTCTGTGAACATTGCATATATGGAAAACAACACCGTGTTTCATTTTATTCCAGTCCTCACAAAACTTCTAGTTTTCTTGATTATATACATTCTGATGTGTTTGGTCCAATGAATGTTCCTTCTTTGTCTAAATCAAGATATTATGTGTCATTTATTGATGATTATTCAAGAAGAGCATTTGTATATTTTTAAAAAAGTAAATCATAAGTGTTCAGTTGGTTTAAGAAATTTAAAAACCTTGTAGAAAATTAGACTGGCAGAAAAATAAAATGTTTAAGGACTGACAATGGCAGTGAGTTTTGTTTAGATGATTTCGAAAGGTACTGTAAATATCATGGGATCAAAAGACACAAGACTACACCTTACACTCCACAACAAAATGGAGTTGCTGAAAGGTTCAACAGGACAGTAATGGAAAGAGCACGAAGTATGCTAAGCATTGTTGGCTTGGATGAGAAATTTTGGGATGAAGCAGTCTCTACAGCATGTCACCTGGTAAATCATTCTCCTAATGCTGCTCTTGTTGAGAAGATGCCTTTGGAAGCATGGTCTGGAAAGAAGCCCTCTCTGAGACATATTCATGTCTTTGGCTGTGAGGCATATGCATATGTTCCAATTGAAAAAAGATCCAAGTTGGAAAACAAAGCTGTGAAGTGTATCTTTATTGGCTACAACAATGGAATAAAAGGATACAAGCTTTGGAACCCTGATACTAAGAAGGTTTTGCACATCAGAAGCGTTATATTTCGTGAGCTGAAACCTTCTACATTGGATTTGCAGTCAAAGAAGAAATCAGAAAATGAAAAGGATGTTGTAGCAATTCCTTAAACACCAGACAAAGAGCAATTGAAAAATCAAAATATACCTGACACTGAGGAGATCTCGAGCAATTTTGAAAGTTCTGAAGATGAAGAAGAACCACCTCAGCCTCAACCTGTGAGGAGGTCAACTCATGAAAGAAAGCAACCTGAAAGGTATGGGTTTTCTTTAATAGAGTCTACTTGTGCCTATGCTTTAATCTCTAGCACTGATGAACCTAGGACTATAAAAGAGGCATTTAAAATGTCTGATTCAAACTCTTGGTTGGAAGCCATGAATGAAGAAATGGCATCATTAAAAAAGAATGACACCTGGAGTTTGGTTCCATTGCCTAAAGGTAGAAAATCTGTAGGCTACAAATGTATATTCAAAAAGAAAATTGGTCTGAATGGCAATGTAGAAAAATATAAAGCAAGGCTGGTTGCAAAAGGTTATTCCCAGGTAGAGGGAATTGACTATGGAGAAATTTTTTCTCCTGTAGCTAAGCTAACATCCATTAGATTCCTTTTGTCACTTGCATCAGCATATGATTTAGAGATTGAACAAATGGATGTGAAAATAGTGTTTCTTCATGGTGATCTTGAAGAAGAAATTTATATGTCCCAGCTAGAGCACTTTGTGGTAAAAGGTAAGGAAAGGCTAGTTTGGAAGTTGAAGAAATCTGTATGGTTTAAAACAGTCTCCTAGAATGTGGTACCAAAAGTTTGACGCATTTGTCTTGTCTTTTGGATTTGTAAGATCAAAATGTGATCACTGTGTGTATTACAAAGCTAAAAGTGATCAAATTCTTATTATTGCACTGTATGTTGATGATATGTTGTTTATAGGCAATAGTAAGCAAATGATTTCTGATCTTAAGTCTCAGTTGTCTACAAAGTTCGAAATGAAAGATCTTGGTGCAGCAGGGTACATTTTGGGAATGGAAATAACCAGGGATAGAAAGAATAGAAAGCTTTGGCTCAGTTAGAGTAAATATGTCATGACTATTATAGAGAGATTTTGTATGACTGAATGCAAGCAGCTAGTTGTTCCAGTTACACAAGGAACGAAGCTATCTATTGAGGATTGTCCAAAATATTCTTCTGAGATGGAGGACATGACTAGTGTGCCTTATGTAAGTGCAGTTGGCAGTCTCATGTATTCTATGGTCTATACAAGGCCAGACATTGCTCAAGCAGTGGGAGTTCTTAGTTGTTTTATGGCTAATCCAGAAAGAACACATTGGGATGTGTGAAGAGAGTGTTTAGACATCTGAAGGGCACTTCAAACTATGCTTTGTGTTACCATGGTAACTTGGTTGAATCACAGAGAACTCTCAGTATTCATGGCTATGTGGATTCTGATTGGGCAGGGGACATTGACAGTAGAAGATCCACCAGTGGATATACTTTCACAATGAATGGTGGTGCAGTGAGTTGGATGAGCAAGTGGCAGGCTGTAGTCACTTTATCTACGATAGAGGCAAAATACATGGTAGCCACACATGCCTGTAAGGAAGCAATCTGGTTAAAACAATTTTTCTCTAACATTGGCTTTGATGCAGAAAATATTACTATCTACTGTGACAGCCAGAGTGCTATATGTTTGGCAAAGAATCCCACTTTCCATGCTAGGAAGAAACATATAGATGTACAGTATCATTTTGTACAAGATATGGTGGAGGATGGGAAGGTCTCTTTGGATAAAGTGGATACTCTGGAGAATGTTGCAGATGCATTGACAAAGCCTATGAGTACAAACAAGTTCAGTTGGTGTGCCAGTTCAATGGGCCTCTTGGCCCATGAATCTCAGTAATTCTATGTTGCTCTGGAGGTGTCAGTAAGATCTTCGTCAAGTGGGAGCTTGTTGGAATCTGTGCCTCAATTCTTACTGACAAGAAACTCCTTGAAGGAAAAGTCGGTGTGACATTATGGATGTCTGGACAACTAACTATTCTGAAGTTATAAAATCTACATATCGCCATGAAAGGGTTCATGTCTTGCAAAAGAGACTATCGCTATGACTCTTTGTGTTTGGCATGATCTTTTGGTGATTGGAAGAACTTTGGGTGATAGTTGATCTCATCGGTGTAACTCTCGGGTCACGGTTAGATGTCTCGGCGAAAGTATTGAGTCTTGTCGACAGATAACTTTGGGCTAGCTTTGGGAGCTCGATGAAACGTCATGGTGAATGTCTCATGTCTTGTCGATAGAATTCTTCAAGTTATGTCTGGGCACTCAGAGAAATGTCTTGGTGATAGGCACAAGTCTTGGCGACAGTGTGACATTCAGTGGCAGCTCTGCTTCGATGTGAGTCTTGTCGAAGAGCGATAGTCATGCCAAATGGCTCATGCCGACATAACTTGAAGATGTCGACATAAGGTCTTGGTGACATCAGTATGTCTTGCTGATGATGAGATGCTTTCGGTATAGGTCTTGCCGAATGGTAGTCGTCGGTGTGACTGAGGGCTTCGGTATGAAGTCCTGGCGAAGACGATAAGTCTCGCCGACTCGTCAAAGGTTTCGGTGTAGCACAAGGAACTCGACAGAAGGTGTTGGCAAAGACGTAGTGTCTTGTCGATAGACTGTTTGCTCGTTGAGACTAGTGAATTTTCTATGTGTCTCGCCGATAAGGGAAATCCTTTCCGATAGGGTCATATTGGACATCGTTGGTTTCAGTATAACCTGTTACAGTCATTATAGCATCTTGTCAACTCATGGAAGCTGTAGTGATGCCGACAGAGAAACTTTGTGGCATTGGGGAGAAACTGTGAGTGTCTCACTGATATGCCAACAAAGTTGAATACTCTTGACCAGTCTGACCATCCTATGTGGAGCATCGTGGGCCAATCACAGGAAGTAGTTTTAAAACATGACGACAGTAGTTTTTTATGCATCAGTTGCATCACTGGAAAAATGCATGCAGGGAAAAATCAGGACTCGAAGGGAAACTTTCTTTGGTTGGCAATGGCGGGTAAGAATGCACGGTTGGAAAATTAGAAAGAGATTGTTTAAAGTAGATCGATTCTGTTATGAACATGGTGATGAGTTTATCGAATGGGATGAGAGATTTTCTGATCATAGTTTTGAACAGTGAATGTTGTAGCTACTGTGAAACAACAGAGAGTTGAATTTTCTGATTGTATGTAATTATTTATTACTGTAATACAAAGAGATTCAGTTTGGTGTGGTGGGTTTTTTCCCGTAAGGGTTTCCCACATAAATCTTTTGTTTGATTTGTCTTTGTGTATTTGCTCTATTTCTGTTATTCCTTCATGTGTGTTTTAATTTGATTGTAATTTGGAAAAATTAATAGCCCTACATTGCATTCTTCCCTATGGATTTGTCATTAGGAAAGTGCTTCCGCACCTCTGCTTTCCTTACAAGACTCATGTTGGCTTAATTCTATGCATGAAGAAATTGATCAAATTGAGAAAAATCAGACTTGGGAGTTAGTCCCAAGACTAGATGACCAGAATGTCATTGGAGGTAAATGGATTTACAGAAATAAGCTTGATGAAAATGGTAATGTTATTCGCAACAAAGCAAGATTTTTCTACAAAGGCTATGCTCAATAAGAAGGTATTGATTTTGGTGAAACCTTTGCACCTGTTGCTAGACTAGAATATATCAGAATATTCTTGGCTTATTCTATTTACAAAAACTTTATTGTTTATCAAATAGATATCAAAACTGCCTTTTTGAATGGCTATTTAGATGAAGAGGTCTATGTTGAACAGCCTAAAGGATTTATATGCAAAGATAATCCTAACCATGTTTACAGGTTGAAAAAGGCTCTCTATGGCTTAAAAAAATCGCCTAGAGCTTGGTACTCTAGGTTGGACAATCATTTAATCTCTAATGGCTTTGTTAGAGGAGGTGTAGACAGTAATCTTTATGTTAAAAATGAAGGTTCTGATATTTTGGCTGTTTAAATTTACATTGATGACACTATCTTTGGCTACAATAATGTTACTTCTTTCAAGGTCTTCAAATCTCTCAATGTGGGAATGGAATATTTCTTTCTCAAACCAAGTATGTTAAAGAGATGCTGAAGAAATTTCAGATGGATGAATGCCATCCAGTTAGGACTCCAATGATTACTGGATGCAAACTTAATAAGGTTGATGATTCTCCTGATATAAATCAAACTGAATATAGATCAATGATCGGCAGTCTTTTATATTTAACTGCCTCTAGACCTGACATTATGCAGGCAGTTTGCACTGTTGCACATTTTCAGGCATCACCTAAAGAATCTCATGTTACTATTGTTAAATGGATCTTTAGATACATTCAGGGCACTCTTGATTATGGTCATTGGTATCCTAGGAGCAATGATTTCTCTTTGATTGCTTATACTGATGCTGACTGGGCTGGTTGTTTGGATAATAGGAAAAGCACCAGTGGTGTTGCATTCTTTCTTGGTGATTGTTTAGTTGCATGGCACAACAAGAAACAAGTATTTGTTTCTCTCTCTACTGCTGAAGTAGAATACATTGAGCACTGCCACTTCATGCTGTACTCAAGTATTGTGGATGAGTCAGACTCTTTCAGAAATTGATATTGATGTTTCTAAACTTGTTTCCATTCTTTGTGATAACACTAGTATGATAAATATTTCAAAAAATCTTGTTATGCACTCTCGCACTAAACATATTGCTATCAAGTTTAACTTTCTTCAAGAAAAGGTTTTGGCTAATGAAGTATGCTTATAGTTTGTTGGATCTCAAGATCTGGTGGCTGATATTTTTACCAAGCCCTTAGCAAAAGAGTTATTTGAAAGGCTGAGACTTCGGTTGGGAGTTATCTCTCAATCGTTACTTCACTAAATCTCTAAGCTACTGCTTAGGGGGAGCATGTTATATGTTTTTATTCACTTAAAGATCTCCTACTATCTTGGTTGTTGCATTGGTACTCTTTTTTTGCAGCTGTTTCTCATGATATTTTGGTTGGCTTCATAGTTATGTTATGAAAATGCACATTTTTCTTCTATTCTTTGCCTTGAGGCAAAAAGGGGGAGAGTCATTTGTGTTTTTCCATCAAGGAGAAAGGGGGAGTTTGTTGGATCTTAGTTGTTTTTATAGTTTGTCCTTGATGAAAAAATCTCTTTCAGTTGGTTTCCTTGTCAGGATGGTTCTTTTTGTTGACTAAGTCTTATGAAGTTCGTTCGACGAGAGATTGGCATTGTCTCAGCGACTCATAAGAATTGAAAAGTATTTTCAGTGAAACTCTTTCATTGATGTGAGGTCATGGAGAGGATGGTGTGTCTTGTCGACAAAGTCAAATGAATTACTTTTAGTATAACAAAGTTGATCTCTATGATGTCTCTCTGATATCAAAAGCTATAGCAATAGCGAATGATGGTTTCATTTCGGTGAGAGAACCTTTTTGTCTCATCGACCAAAAGGATGTTATGAGCTCTTAGTGTGACATTATGTATTTGATACGACTTCTCCCGAATCTGATGGGTCTTGGTGAAAGCGACAAACATAAGATTGTCTGGCAACATTAAAGTATCCTTCGGCATAACGTGTCATCGATGGAAATAAAAAGGGAATAGGGAAAACTTTCTGAGTTTATTCTTTTAGCTCAATATCGAACCCTAGCCTGGCTGCCTCATGAGAAAAGTTTCATAATCTGTTCTTTTCTATTGTTGTTGACTATAATAGTTTTTACAGTGTTTTTTTTGGAAGGTTTGTTTGGTGCATTTCTGGCTCAAAGCTCAACAGTGGTTGATGGAGCCATGGGAGTTACAGATTTGTCTGGTATTTTTATTTATGTGTTTCATGCTGCACATACTAGTTTATAATCACCATTTTTATTTAACTGCTCTCTGCATCTCAGTCAATATGATGCCCTAACTGAGTATTGTCATTTATGCATTAGAAGTTATGATTTTCTATGGTGGACAGTTGTGCTTTTTATGCAGTAAAATGAACTCAAACATTACAGATTTGTTGAGAATGGCTCTTAGCTAGGTTGATTGTTTTGCCTTCACTCCTGAAGACAGTTACCTATCTGGCAGATGTATAAATAGAAGCATAAAACTCTTTTCTGCTACTGTTGTTGTAGTTATGAGATTATCATTCTTTGGCTATATGAAAATATATGGATAAAACTCTGCAATAAAATATGAATAACAAGATGCAGAGATTGTAGATTTCTTCTTTATGAAGTATTTTAGGGATTCAATTGTTGAATCTTTAAGGTATTCCGTAGACGAGAAAACAGAGAAATGTGTGCTTAACTAAAAACAGAGAAATCCTTTGAGTTATTATTATTGTTCAAAACATAATTTGAGGGGTTGGTACTCCTTGAGATAGATATCTCTAAACGAAGGGTTGTTTCTCCTTGAATGGGTGTTCAAAAATCAACCTATAAGGCATTGTGAATAGTTGATTAAAATATTAAGCCTGGAAGGTATTTAGGGAGTGGTTTTTATACCCCAGGAGGGTTTTCCACTTGGAAAATTTTGTGTTACTTTATTCTTTTATGTTCTCACTGCTTTACTGTGTTGTTGTTTCTGTACACTGTTGGGATTATTATTTTTCTCAATTCTACTTATGAATGATTACATTCAACTCATGAATGCATTAATCAGAATAACATTGAGATCAAATCTAAGCTATGTTTTGAATTGTTAAAATTTGTCAAATCTGTTAAGACACTAATTCACCCCCCCCCCCTCTTAGTGTCATTTTAACTCCAACACCTAGTAGTCCTTCCCTCAATTGAGTCACTTGGTTGAGGGATCCTTAGGTTTTCCTAATGAAATAAGAGTGAAATAGGTCCCCTTAGTTCCATCTCCAAAAAGGTGGAACCCTATTTCCTTCAGTTCATTTTGGTGAACTCAACCTTTGGACCCTTTATTTCTGATTTGGAGAACATATAGTCCTAGATCTAGCTTTCATTAACTTTGCATTAGATCTTGCATTAGTTAATTTTTATTTAGGGCTTTTAAATATTACATTAGTGAAAAGTGCATATAAGTTGCATTTTTGCATTTTGAATTATTCAATTTCATTAAAAAAGTGTAATTGTAAATAGACAAGTCAATATACAACTTAGACACCCTAAAATCAAGTCAAATTTTTTTGATTCAAGTTTAAAAGGACTCATTCACCCATCTAGACAATTTAGTCCCTATATAGGTCTTTTCTCTTGATTTCGGGGAATTTTGTGTAGTCTATTTTTCACTATTTGAACCTATCAAAAACCTTATGTGAGACTCATATTCCCATCTAGGTGAATGATTCCTTGGAGGCCTACAAAAGGCAACTTTTATGAGTTTTTCAGTGATTTTTTGTACTTCCTAAGCTTGCTGGTAACCTATAGTATCAATCTGGAAAGTTTCAAGAACTTATGTTTTATGCATCTAGATCAAAATAATCCATTTAGTGGTCATTTTTGAATCATTCCAAAATCATCATCATATCTGAAAATGTTTATATTTCTAGAACTTTGCATAATGTGGATAAAAGTACTTTTCACTTTTGCATACACAATGTTTACATTCATGAAGCTTTGTAGAAGTTTGATAAAAGTGCTTTTCATTTTTTGATACACATTGTTTGCATTCTTAAAGCTTTTCATAAATTTGATAAAAGTACTTTTTATTTTTGGATATACAATCTTTACATTCTTGAATAATTTCATAAGATGGTTAGATGTACATCAAACAATGTTAGTATCTTACCTTTCTAAGCATGGTAAGAAAAGTTCATATTCTCCCCCTATAAGAGTGCTTAGTGATAGAGAATACAATGGATAATCATAAAAATAAAATTTGGTCTCCTAATATCTATCCTATTTGTGATGAAGATATTTTGGTGTTAGAAGATCAAACCAATATCAGTTATGAGAGTCCTACTTGTTTCTCTTCCCCTACTAAGGAAAACATTATTAAACAAGAGAATGTCATCATTGATAACTCCCTTACTTGAGATGAAGTCATTTTAGAAGAATCAACTTGTGAATGTCATGAACATCTATTTTGTGGTTCTCCTAAAAAACCTCCTACAAGGGAAGATATCATGGTGCAAGAAAATCAAAACATTGACAATAGTGATATAGATTCCTTAGATGAAAATGAGGAAGTGACATTAGGCTCCCCTTCACTAAGAAATCATGAAAATAAGGATAAATATTCTAAGGTTATGCACATTATATATCACTTGAAGTAATCTCTTGAGCCTAAACTCATCCTTTACTTGTTCGCTTAAACCAACTACAAACTCAAAACAAACCCGTCACCATCCTCGAATCACCCAAGAATAATATGTCACAACAATCAAATTACATTATCGTTGCTCATACATATAAAATTAGGAGCAATCCACAACCAAGACAAACAACTCCAACATCCCTCGCATTACCTCAACCTATCTTTCCTAATGCCCCTCATTTTCCTTTACATAATGGAAAGGAGTATGATCTTGTTGAAAAATTAAAGAATACTCCTACTAAGATATCCTTATGGGATCTTAATCAAGCTTCCACTAATTATCATCACATGATTCAAAGTTCTTTACAACAAGTTCCTATCCCTCCTAATGTGCAATTGAATGACATGGTAGACCTAATTCAAGGAATGAATGCTAGCATTGTTTTCTACCAAAGTGAGTTACCTCCTTTGGAAGTGCTAAAATAGAATAAAGCTTTTATGATAATAGCTACCTATAATAGGGTAGGGATAAAGTGAACCCCTTTTCACAATGGCTTAGCTCTTAATATGTGTAGTGTAACCCTTTTGGATAAAATTGGAGTGGATAAATCAAGAATTAAACCTAATTCCTTATTGGTAAGAGGGTGATCCCACAAAGTTGGTTTGCAATTTTTGGGAGATTATGATTTTTGCTGAAATCACATATTTTTAGAGAATATAATGATTTAAGCCTTAAAAATTTCCATTTAAAACATTCCAATTGAAGAGGGTTTGATCAAACTACCTTATATCAAACCCTCTTGGATAGAACCCTGCTAGTTTTAAACCATACCTATAACGGAGTCTCCTTTACACCTATCAAAATGCTAATAAAAAATCACTTTTGATTTACCTTTTGAGGGATCAAATGAATTCATTTAAATTTTTTTTTTTTAAAGTATGTAGTCCTTATTATAAGCTTCCCAAAAAGTATAATTTTTCATAAATTTAATTTTATTATTATATTTATTTTTTATTTCTTGTGAATGTAGAATTTTCACCAAAAATCAAGCTCTTTGTTTTGCACATGTGGAAAAATAGAATATTATTTAAAAATTTGAAAAATTTGAGTGCACCAGATATTGAAGTCCTTGATCAAACAAAAAAATTGAATTTCGATACATACAAAAAAAAAGTTGTGTTATATGGTCTACCTATGTCTTAATTGTAATTGGTTTGACTTTGAAACTTGATTAAGGAAAAAAGTTAATAAAATAGTATGAAATCAATTGGAAGCACTAGATATCGTAGTTACAAATCTAAATTTGAAAAAAATAGAATTTTATCCATCATGGAAAAAAAGTTATTTGTTATACGGTGAGTGTCACTCCTTAAAAATGGTGTTTACTGATTTTTTTTTTTTTTAAGGAGATGGAAAAATAAGTGCAATATGATTCCAAAAAAATTGAAAATATATATTTAGAATCTATAAAATAAATTTCACAGATCACTAGTTTGCATCATCTTCAAATTCCTCGCGGTTTAGCCGCTATAGGTGCCCGAAAGTGAATATTTAGTTAGAAAAAATCAGTCTAGTGTCCAATTTGGCCAAAAATTGTAAACTAGTATTGTGGGATCACCCAAGAGGATTTGATAATATAGGAAAAGAACTGCTTGGAGTGATCACATTACCTATTATAGTTGACAAAGTTACATTACAAGCCTTGATCCATGTTATGCCTCATGATCTTTCATACAACCTCCTTTTAGGAAGACCATGGATTCATGATATGCATGTGATGCCTTCAACTCTTCATTGTATAATGAAATATGTCTACAACAACAAATTACATACGATCAAAGTCGATCCTAATCCTTACAATATTTTACAACTTAAAAAAGACAAGGAAAATCCTTTGAAAACATTGACACCAGCTACACAAGTGGAACCCATGCAACAGAAAGAAAAAGAAAAGCATAATGAATAAGTTACAAAGTTATTGGAAGATGTTTTGAGTTCTTTAAATTTTACACCTACATTCATGGGAAAATTATATAAAATCATAAAAAAATCTGAAAAGGGAAAAAAAAAGCGGTAATGTCAACACAATATTTGAAAGCATCCACTTTAACCGCTTTAGAAGAAGAAGAAAATTACAAAAAAAAACTTTGATGAAACTAATTATTAGCAACTACCAAATCCAAAAGAGATGAAAAATATTTATGGAAGAGTTTATGAACTTATGAAACAACTTGGGTATAGTGGAAAAGGATGTGGTTCTAGAGAACAAGGTATCTATGTCCCTATAGAGCCTAACACATAAGAAATGACTAGTGGTCTTGGCTATTATCCCTAGAAAGAAATAAACAATCCTTCACTCAATATCAACACTATTATAGGAGACTCACCTAAGCCAATGTTAACATTAGTGCACCTTGAATTGATAGAAACTAGTGGTCTTGATTATTGCCTGTAGTGTAGTAAAATTATGTATCCCTTTGCATTTTTTCACTTTTTTGGGCCCTCCTTGTAGATTTTGGCTTAATGTTACCTTGATTTGGTGTTGTAATGTGGATAACACATTCACATTAGGTCTTGGGCCCTTGTGAACTAATGGAATTTCAATGATTCCTTGCAAAAGTGTTGTGAAGTGTTGTAACACACTTTCACACTTTTCTAGGGTTTTATCAATCAACTAAGCATAATAAACATAATTTTAATCATAATCAACTATAATCTTGCCTTATTTGGAGTGTTGTAAATTGTTGTAACCCACTTTCACATTTCTCTAGGCTTGTTATTAATAATTGGGATTTATTATGCTTTAATTGGCCCCATTTTGCATCCACAAGCCTCATTTATTGCATCTTTTCGAGAATAATCCCAACACCAATCAATAACCAATCATAATTCAGGTGTTCTTTGCTTGTGCAGCCCAAATTTAGTGTCTGGGACTCATTCGCCACCTTGGGTGAATGGGTCCCACCTAGATCTTTTGGCCTTGAACCATTTTTTACACATTTTTATGCACTTTTCATTTTTGGTCCCATTCTTTATGTCTAATGAGACTTTCACCACCTTGGGAAAATGAGTTCCATGTGACCAAAATTAAAATTTAATTCAATTTTTTGATGGGATTTTATTATCCTAAATCTAATGTTGGTTTATAGTGTTGTAATTTTGGGAATTCTTGCATAATTGAGTATAAATACAAGGTTATTTCACTCATATTCAACACCTCTAATCATTCAAGAGTTCACAAGAGCATTTGAGCATTCACAAGAGAATTCAAAGGAATTTCAAGGGAAATTTATCTTACATTTTAGAAAATTCTTCAAGTCCCAATCATCATGTCAAGGATTTCATATATCATGTTTGTTATTGTGCTAACAATTATGATATAGAGTTTGAGATTCAATGAAGTGTTTCAAGAAAGATCAACATCATTCAAGAAAGAGTCGAGAACCTCATCTATTATAGCCATTTCAAAAATTTAATTACAACACCTTATTTCTAGGGTTTGGTGAGTTGCAACATTGCTATTTTTTCATTCATCATTCTCCATTCATATTTTCTTTCATTTCAAGGTTTAATTACCAACAAGGGGTTTAACCAAGGTAAACCCCTATTCCCTAACCCCACAACAGTTTTCCCTCTTCTTGTTTGTGATTTCCAAGGCTAGGTTACAAATTTGTCAAGGAACAAAGTTGGAGAAAATTTGTCAAATCCCTAAAGTTGTCATCAAGCCTTGGAGGAACTTGGAGAAGGTCTACAAGTGGCAATTTGCAGTTTTGAATATGGAAACCAATCAAAAAGAGTAGAGTAGACCAAGAGGAACAAAATCAAGTCTCAAAATTCTGAAAAAGAAATTTAAGTGGATTGATTCACCACTATTGGTGAATGAGTCCCACTGTATAGGCCTAACAGATATTTTCACAGATCAGGGTACCCTTTTGGATGAAACCTATATTTGCACATTTTTCCAAAAAATGGACTGATTCATCCAGCTTGGCGAATGAGTCCTAGTTAGCATTGGCAGTAGATTTTCTAAAATTTTAGACCTCCATTCCACCTTCTTTAGTCTCCTAGGTGCACACTTTCTATTTCATAACTTTCTGTTATATTTTGTTCATCTTTCTAGATCATTTAAAGTTAGTTTGCATTCAATTAGGGTTTTTTCTTACAACTTGCATTGTATTGTATTTTCCAAGTCTAAACTTGGTGGTGAACCCCTCATTAGATTTCATTCAGCCTTTAGGGTAGTCCCGTTGCAATATTTCAATCTCCTTTGCATTGAAATCTCAAGGGTTTGTTCTTGAGTGAAGAGTGTGAATATTGTTTCTCTCCTTTTAGTTCCAAAACACTAAAGGCGAAAGAGATCCCCCCACAGTTTTCTTCTTTCCATTGCCCTTTGACAAAAATGAAAGAAATAAAGAAGTCTTCAATTAATATTAATGCCATCACACAAAGCACTCCTAGGACATTTCTTAGTAATGATTGGAGTTGTTAGATTTTACGCATTCCTTTAAATAAGAGAATACAATATCACAATCTAACATGACCTTGTGTAAGTATGACACCTTGTACTAAGCAAGAGATATCTTTGTTGCAAAATAAAGGAATGCCATCTACTATTGATCAAGAGAGTATCTTTTCGAGACTCGTCCATGATCATTTGATATCTCTCCCTCCAAGAACACAAAAGAAATGGTACAACAAGAATTCATTTTGTGCATATTATAAAGTTCATGGTCATTCTACTAATGAATGTAAAGCTTTGGGTAATAAAATTCAACATCTTAAGGATTGTGGTTCTCTTCCTTGTGTTGAAGCACCTTGTTCCTCTAATTGATATTTATTTTAATTCTATTATGTCTCTCATCAATCATCTTGGCTCATTCTTTTCTTGCACTAAGTGGGGGCATAGGGTTAGGTTAGCCTTGTCCTTGTAAGACACTTGTCATTGTCTCTTTTAGCTAGTTTACCACCTTCCATCTACATATATATATATATATAAGAGTGATCTTGGGACATGGATGACATGCCTGAAGTTGGCTCACCTGTGATGTACTGAGTTATGCTTACTATTGAATTTTGGGGGCAACCCCTTTTCATGATGTAGTTTCATTCGGGAACATATGACTTGGCACAGGGATTTCTAAGTAAGCTATCATGTCTTCTTCTACTTTAAAGCAATTTCTCACAACAATGGTGTTAGCAATTGCTTTAAAGTGGGGGCATACATTGACACTCATGTTTCATTGTGTGATTCTCTTTATTCTTTCTATGCTTCCTTTTCTTGGTGGTGACATTAGGTTTGACTTCCTCCAAGAGCCTGATATTTCTTTGACTTGTCCTCTCTTGGAGACATTAGGCATGATGTTCCCTAAGAGGAGACCTTACATGAACTAAGAAAATTTCCTTTGAATTTTTTTTACTTACATGTTGTTCATAAGCTCGAAGTTTCATTTTCTAGTGCCTTATCAAATTTATGAGGATGTATAGCTTTGGTATGGTTAGTATGTATGGGATCCAACTGTAGGCATGAATTTACCATAACCATCTACTTGTGTGTGTGAGTGCATACCGGCCGAATGCGTATGTGCCTCACCTCTGTGGGGGCTCACCTAGTGGATGACTTGAGGTTCCATTAGCCCTTATGAGCATGTGTTTTGTTTGCATAGTGGACATCATGTTCCACTTGTAAATGTTTTTTGGGAAAATAGCTTAGACCTGGTCCACATCATGTTGGACAAACACTAGTTGAGGCTTGATCCACCCTCTTTTTTCTATTTCTTTCTTCTTTAAGAAATTGACATTGTTTGTTTGTGTATCTTGACATTGCATATCATTCACCTTGTGTGTCTCCCTTTGTGCTTATGTTATTTTAAAATAGGATCTTGGATCCTAGGAGCTTGACCACCCCCTTGATCTTTGGCATCCTATACCATCCACATTGGTACACTTGGAACCCTCTTGAATGTCTACTTTAGTGTGAGTTTGAAGCAAGTTCCTCCTCTCCCTAAAGTGGGTGATAAATGTAGTAACATGAATAGTATCCCTTTCCACACTTAATTTGGGAATAATCAATATTAAAATCATCCTAATATTGCCTTGATTTAGTGTTGTAATGTGCTTTACACATTCACATTAAGTTTGTTAAATAGGCATAGGACAACTAAGAGGGGCAGTGAATCAGTTGTCATACAAATTCAAACTTAACCTTTATCACTTATCAATTCCTCAACCACACTCTTCTGTTATTAAATATGAGCATGAAATACAAACAACAGAAAGTAAATCAACACAAAGAACACTATATTTTTATATGGAAAACCCAATAAGGGAAAAACCACGGTGAGGGTTAACTCACACTATATAGTGTTTTCAAAAGACACTCACTACCAAAAAGAGGGACTCACTGTCCAAGTATAAAGGCTCACTGCCTACAAAAGGACTCACTGTCCAATAGGGAGGCACACTGCCTACAAAAAAATTATACAAAATAGAATAAATCTTTACAACCCAAAATGAATTAGAAAGTTGCACCTATCATGTGCTGATACAGTTCCGAAGATGCTCAGTATTCAAATTTTAAACCCTTCATTCTTCATTGTTTTTCACATCAACGGTTGCCTTTCTAATCACACCTTTACATTCATTACTTGCTTACTATTTCTTCTATCTCTTCTTTGTTGTCTATGCACACACCTTCATCCACATAGAAATTGTTCGCCATATATATATATATATATCTAATCTCCATCACAAGCATCAATTAGGTTGGCCTAATTGGATTCCTTTCATTTATAAAAGATATCAACTATTGGCTCCAATAGATCACAAATTTTTTTTAGAATGCAATTTAACTGTTAGAATGTTACATTATGTCGGCTCGAACCAAGAAATAGATCACACATAAGTTTTCATATCATATCAAAATTAACTTAAAAAGTGGCCAGGAATAGTCTTCAACACAATCAACAGAATAATGTCACTTTGTCGTACGAGCACCAAAACATGAAATAACCTAATCATGCATGCCTTTAACATCCATAAGTAATTTCCAAAAACCACAATCAAAAGTTGTCAACTAAGGAGAAATGTGATCTAGAATACTATAGAGGGAGGGTATGTCCAGGATCATCATGGAAAAAACAGGCCCTTAAGTGGCGAAAAATTTAGAAAAATCAGAGTTAGGCAACTTCACATAAAATATTGAATAAGTTATCTATATTATTTCAAAAATATGTAAGAATATAATCTGTAGAAAATTGAATGTAGTTTCTAAACTACTAGGTTTGTTTAAAAAAAACAAAAATCTATTTGGTGAAAATTTGGAATTTCAATGTAGTAGTACTTAAATTTTAGGGAAAAAATAAGAAGTAGGTGTATGTCTGACCACCCTAACCAACATAAAATGATAATATTGTTTTATAAGATTTTAGATATTAGTAGAGGACTCATGTCCCGATGTGATGCATATTTTTTTGTAATTTTTTCCAAGTAAATAATAATAATTATGATTTTTATTACAACTTTTAAAAAAATATAAAAACTCGCATGTTGAACTCAACGGTCAAAATTTCATGAAATTTTTTTTTTTTAATCCTTATAGTATGTGAAGCATAGAATGTGACGATGTTTTGGATTCAAAAATGTGATACCATTTGAAAGTTGTAGATGTTTTCAATCAGCCTATCAATCAGGACTTTAGTTGTAATTGAATAGAAAATGAATAATAATTACTTATTAAATTCAAAGTAAAGAATAATTTATATTGGTGGAAAGCTGAGAATATCCTTTAAAACCCTTTTCGCTTTCATCAATTTTGGGTAAAAAAAAAAGTTGTCAGCCATAAACCCATCGTATTGCCACTTTTTGGCCCATCATGATCCTGCACATACCCCGGACCAAAAAAATACTGGATCAACCACCGAAGAAGATAAGTCAGTTATAGTGCACTAGGTTTAGAGTACCGAACCAAGCTACCAATATCTACCAACATGGTGACATCAATGACAACATATAGATAACCTACTCATTTTTCCAACAATCTCCCCCTTTGTCATTGATGGCAACATGTAAACAAAATTCTCCTTCTTTCCTCAAAAACTTTTAACTTTCTCCACTATCTCCAACACTCTCCCCCCTTGACATCAATGGCAAAGGGTGCCAAAAATGAGTGTAAACATGGTGACATCAAAATTTCAAAAGATTTCCAAAAATTAAGTGAAGATGACATTATTCACCTGGAATACCTGGGTATGTGTAGGATCATCATGGAAAAAATAGGCCCTTAAGTGGCAAAAAATTCAGAAAAATCAGAGTTAGGCAACTTGAAGTAAAACTTTGAATAAGTTATCTATATTATTTCAAAAATATGTAAGAATAGAATCTGTAGCAAATTGAATGTAGTTTCTAAACTACTAGGTTTATCTAAAGAAAAAAAACTATTTGGTGAAAATTTGAAATTTCAATGCAGAGTACTTAAATTTCTGTGGAAGTGTTTGTCTAACCACCCTAACCACAATAAAATGATAATATTTTTTTATAATATTTTATATATAAGTAGAGGACTCATGTCTGATGATATTTTTTTGTAATTTTTTTCCAAGTAAATAATTAATGAATTTTTATTACAACTTTTAAAAAAATAAAATTCATGTCTGACCACCTTAACTTGGTCAAAACTAAATGAAATTCATTTTTTTAAAATCCTATATTATGTGAATCATAGAATGTGACACATGTTTTGGATTCAAAAAATATGATCCCATTTGAAAGCTATAGATGTTTTTCAACCAACCTATCAATTAAGACTTTAGTCATAATTCAAATAGAAAATGAATAATAATTATTTATTAAATTCAAAGTAAAGCATAATTTATATTGGTGGAAATATGAGAATCTCCTTTAAAAACCCTTTTCGTTTCATAATTTTTTAGTAAAAAAAGTCGTCAGCCACATACCCATCATATCACCACTTTTTGGCCCATCACGATCCTGCACATACCCACCTTCTTATACCTTTCCTTGAGAACTAGATACAACTTCTTCCAGTTGAATATAGAAAACTCCAATCTTGTGCATGTAATTTTCAATAATCCCAACAGTGTAAAACAAGGTGACCAAGTTGTAACAAAATATTGATTCTTAACATCTTCTGCATCAATGAGAATTTCAGAATGATGCTCTAACTGGACTTCAACAATTTCTTTAAGAAGCTAGAAGGTCTTTGTCACATCATCTCTCTGTCTTTGTGTAATGATTAGTTTAACTTGTAGTTCACCAAATCGTATTCTTTGCTTCCCTTCTTTATCCTCAAATATATCAAAATTCTTTCCAATGTTGTTCACTTCAGCTTCAAGCGCTTTAATTCTGCTTTTGAAATTATCTACAACACAAGCCAACAAAGAAAATACTTGTAAACATCTAAAATTTCTTTAACACACTTCTTTGTTTCCACAATCAATCCACACAGTCTCTACTTAGCCTTTTCACATATCCTTTCAACCAAGATTCCCATCTTTCATCCTTTCGAACCTTCAAGCAACATCCTTTCTTCAACAATCTCAATCCCATTTTCTAGAAAGAAATCAGAAACAATAGATAATTCAATACCTTTTCGAAGTAGATAATATACCAGAGCATCATCAATTTTTATTTTGTCAATAGGCGAGGCAACACTCCACAGTTCATCAATATTCTTTATTTTTCCCTCAACTATCATAGGCTGGATGTCATTAGGATCAGGGGATTCAGCTCTAGTCAGAGATTCTTTCTCCTTCTCATCTGAAATGTCAATGATTTCTTTAGTTATCTATTTTATCCTTTTTGATTCCGGAGGGGAATCACTGATAACAACCTCCATTTCTCTTTTTCCAAAGGAAGATCCCACTTCAAATCGACTTGATGCATATATATTCGAGCAAGTTTTTTCTTTCAGAGATGAGAAATATGATTTGCACATGTTTATATTATCTTCCAAAGACTAGATATTTGTAAATTTTCTTTCCAATAGGGATACTAGATTCCCACATCACATTATCTTTTCCTGATAGAGAATTCAAGAAGTATAATGCTAGACACACCAACAAGGATCCAAAGCGAAAGGGGTAATTCTCAACCAATGACATTCAAACATTTTCAAGAAAATTCTCAAGTAACAAGCTACATAGATCAAACTATTTATTCTCCTTAACCATCATGTGAGCAATATGTACATCAATCACCAAAGTTGAATTTTCATTGTTTCTGAAATAAATTTTGTATGAAATATCATATGCAACATACCTAATGGCCAAATCAGAAAGTGTATCAATTAGCGGTGCTCTAAAATGTCTACTGATGCCTTTCAGCTCCTCCACATCTTTATATTTCATAGTTTTCCTTCCAAGGAGCTCTCCAATGCTGCATGATCCAATGATCGCTTTGATTGCTTCCTTCGAAATCAAATAGGGTTTATCCAAAACAATGCTTCCATCCTTGAAATGATTCAACAAGAACATGATAACCTCTTTATCTGCAATCCATGAGAATTCACTCCATAAATCCATCCCTAGGGTTTTTATCTTCTGTAATTTGACTTTGCTCAACCCTAGTTCAATTCCTTTCATTTTCCTATGATTGTATTCTTCTAATTTAACACATTTCATCTTCAGAGGGTTAACACCACATGATCCACCTTCCATTGCTATGATTTCTTGAAATTCAATGAAACTTCTTCTATTTTCTTCTTTCCTTATGCAATTGGAGAAAAGGTTTCTAGATTACCTAATATAATCTCTTTGAATTCCTTTCAGAAATGCTTCAAACTTGCTCCAAAAACATTATAGGCTTCTTGTTCAAGTTCTTCAAAAGCATGATTTAACCAATTTTTTTTTTGTAAACTTCATCTTATACACCATTGAACTTACCCTAAAACACATTAAATGCAATAGACATGAAAAATCTATTAAAAAAACAATCTTCATATTATAGAAATCCCTTATTCGGTCAACAAATCCTCATGCCAACATATTTTCCTCTGGTTCCTTTTCCAAAACCTCTGAATAATTATCCTTCACATTCCAACCATGTGGCAATCTCTAACATGCCATTCTTCTAGGGGGTTTTTATAATCTTCTGATAATACTCCCCCTAAGACCATGCTAGTTCTAGATTCCAAAAAAGTCATATGTACCAGATGAGGGAACAGACACATAAGGATTCTTACGCTTTTTCTCTTCTTCTTTCTTCTTCCATATCTTATCCATCTCTTGCTTCATCTCTTCTTTGTCAATATTCTTTACTGGTTCACTCTTCTCTTTAGGAGCATACTTCTTTCCTTTCTTATTCTTATATACTTTAGATATATGTCCAGGTTTGTTGCAGTTATAATAGATCACACCTTTCTTATTAAACTGTCTTCCACTATTCCTCGCTTTGCACTGATTTCCTCTGTGTCCAAATTTATTATAGGTATAATAGTAGCCTTTAAATAATTGATTCATTCCACCTTCATTAAACTCGTTCCTCACTACCTGACTAATCATCCTTACTTGATATCTGCATTTTGTAGCCTTATGTCAAAATTTTCCACATTGAAAGCATTTTCCAAAAAGAGAACTAGAAAAATGGTTTATCCTACTCCTACATTCAGTTGCTCTATGACCATATTTTTTATAGGAAAAATAAACACAATAAAAAAAGGGGTACCTTTTTGCATTAGGCTATCTCACAACCAGTCTTCTTGAAAAATTCCTTCTCTGCTTCCTCTTTCCTTGATTCTTTTTCACATATTTAGAACTTTCACCAGTATCAACTCCCAAGCCACCTTTGTCTTTACATGGTTTCTACCCTGCAAGCAGTTCTTCAAGTTTATTGGAGCTAGATCTAAAATTATTCTCATAGATTTTAGCCTTCTCCAGTTCCACTCTTAAGTTTATTATCTCCTGCTCGAGTCTAGAGCATGCATCAAACTTGTTCTGCACCACTGTATTCAGACATTATTCAATCCTCTTCTTCTCTTCTACTATCACTTTTAGCCCAATTATCTCTTGTTTCAATTGTTCACTCACTTCTCTATGTCTTTCCTTAAATTTCTTCAATTTTTCCTTTAGTTTCCAAACATATTCATTTGTTTCATCAAGATTCTCTTTCAGATTTTTTTTTCTCTTTCCACTTTATCAAGATCTTCAAGAGCAGTTTGGAGCTCTCCTTTATCATCCATTCAACCAACCTTCAAGATCCTCCTCAAGTAGTTAAGATCTTCACCAAGGAACCAAAAATCTCAGATACCAATTGTTAAATAGGTGCATGACAACTGAGAGGGGGGGTGAATCAGTTGTCACACAAATTCAAACTTAACCTTTATCACTTATGAATTATTCAACCACACTTATTTTTTATTAAATATGAGCATGCAATACAAACAAGAGAAAGTAAATCAACACAAAGAACATCAAATTTTTATGTGGAAAACCCAATAAGGGAAAAACCATGGTGAGGGTTAACTCACACTATATAGTGTTTTCAAAAGAGGCTCACTGCCAAAAAGGACTCGTTGTCCAAGTACAAAGGCTAACTGCCTACAAAAGGACTCACTATCCAACATGAAGGCTCACTTCCTACAAAAGAAATCACTGTCGAACAAGGAGGCTCAATGCCTACAAAAAGATTATACAAAAAAAATAAGGCTTTAAAACCCAAAATGAACTAGAAAGTTGCACCTATCATGTGCTGATACAGTTCCGAAGATGCTCAATGTTCAGAGTTTACACCCTTCATTCTTCACTCTTTTTCACATCAACTGCTTCCTTTCTTATCACACCTTTACATTCATTACTTGCTCACTATTTTTCCTATCTCTTCTCTACTGTCTATGCACACACCTTCATCCAAACAGAAACTATTCGCCATATTGTTAGAAAATTATGAATCAATCTCATAGGTTGAAACCTCTGAGAAAGCATGGTCGCTGTGACATTCAAGTTGTCTGGCCAACTATCAGTTTAAACTTGTGTATTGCTCATGTTGCTGAGACAATACTTCTATCTTTCTGAATGGACCTATCACTATGACATGGAGCCTCGTGGAGATCTCTTACCGACTGGAAGATGTCTGGCCAACAGTTGGTGTCTATTGGATGTTGGGGAGACTCAAGGTGACTAATGTTTTCGGGGAGACCTGGCTGAAAGGTTTATGTTTCAGTATGAGGTCTTACCAATATGAATTGCTTGCCGATTGTATGGTCTTCGGGTTCGCTATGACTCTCGGTGAAAGATAGTTCGAGATAACAAAAGGATTTGGCAGGAAGTCATGGCGACTGGGAGAAGTCTCACCAATAAGTAGGTTCAGAGTGACTTGAACTCTCAGGAAGAAGTCTCAGTGACGATAGGAAGTCTTGCCGATATTAGCATGACCTTTGGTCTATCTGGCCAATGTGGAAATCGACATGACTTGCTCCTATCGGCATGTAGTCTTGGCGATCAGGAGATGTCTCGGTGAATGGAGTCATCGATATGACTTGAAGGCTTCGCTATGAAGTCTTGGCGATAGGCGTTTGTCTCACCTACGGTGTGGGATATGTTCAGCATGACTCCTGGAAAAGATAGGCTCAGGGTAACCTGGAGACTTCAGCGTGAAGTCTTGGCAACAGGTGTTGGTCTTGTCGATAGGGATGCAACTGGAGTCATCGGTGTAGCTCTCGGTGCCTGGTGAAAGGTCTTGGCAAAGTCAAATGTCTTGCTGACTTGGCAAGACATGGGCACTCGGTATGTGGTCTCGGTAAAAGACATAAGTCTTGTTGACTAGTGAATGCAGCACTCGGGGTGACTTAAGACCTCAATATAAGGTCTTGGCGAAGACGATAAGTCTTGCTGACTCTTCGATCCTTCAGTATGACATGTTCACTCAGTGTGATGTCTTGGTGAAAGATGAATGTCTTGCCGACTGACGAGCACTATGGTGTAACTTGAAGGCATCGGCATGATGTCTTAGCGAAAGACGATTGTCTCACCGAATGGAATACTCATGTCGGAATGACTTGAAGACTTCAGTATGAAGTCTTGGAAAACTGCAGGTGTCTTGCCAATGGAAAAGCTAGCATCGATATGACCTTTGGACTTTGGTGTAATGTATGGGCAAAGAGCGATAGTCTTGTCGACTGACGAACTCTTCGGAATACCTTGTGATCTTCAGTGTGAGGTCTTGGTGACATGGTGAAGTCTTAGCGATAGCTTTCTAGACTCGATGTAACGTCTTGCTGATAGTGAAGACTCTTGGTGACAAAGATGATATGGGCTCTATGGCATCGGGGAGACACGGTTAGTGTCTCACCGACATGTGACACAGGTTGAACGCCCTTGACCGAGAGAAGACTATCCTACGTGGTGCGATTTGGACCAATCAAGGAAAGCAAGATGTGAACCATTTGCTAAACCGTTTTTGTGTGGAAGTTGGAAAACAAAAGCATGAGGAAATGGAAACATCAAAGGATGTTGGGCTGGATGATTCAGTTGATCTGATCTGACACTTAGAAAAGAATGAATGCATAGAAGTATGTATTGGATGTTCTGAAGGAGCGTGCTAATAATCCAAGGAGTTGAAGAGCTGAGAGCTAGGGAGAGAACGATAGAGAGAGGACTGAGTGGCTGGCCAAAAGGCTGAGGCCATGAGGTCGATGCAAAGGATTGAGAGACAAAGTTGAGCTGTTGGAATCTCTCATAATCATGACTGCTTTGGGTGATCTCTCAGGGATAGTTTGCTACCAGTTGTATCTAGAATGAACAAGATGCAATCTCTGAAGGGCTAAGAGCCTGAAATTGTATTGTAACTATTTTTTTGTTGAATAATACAATGGCTCGATCTTTGGAGAGTGGGGTTTTTTATCTGAAAGGATTTTCCCCACGTAAAATCTTTGTGTTTTGTTTTCTATAGTATCTTTCATCTATATTGTTGATTGCTGTTGAATTTACATGTGTTTCTCTCAGAAGGATTAATGTGGAAAAAATTGTGTTTGTTTCTGCTTTAGGACATAGTTGTACGTGTCTTTGAGGCAACCTAGTGGAAATGAAAGTTACCGAAGGCACTACTGTATGGATTTTTCACTAGATACACTCCTAGATTTCCTTACAAGTGGTATCAGAGCCTTCTTCTGGTTGTTGGTTCTAGATATTTCTCCTGTGAAGATTTCTTAGCTTGACAGGCTGGAAGAAATCTGGAGGAATGGACTGATGTATTGATCCTTTGATGAGTGGAAGCCTTGTGGTATTCTGAGACAACATGCAGGTTGAAGGATGGTCAAGATGGAAAAGGGAGTTGATCATGTTGTGATCTGTGTCTCATGGCTGGAAGAGCTATAACTATGGAGTATGAGGTGGATTTTTTAGAGTGCTTATGCTAGGTGGTGGTTTCTGTTAACCTCGAATGCTTGAAGGCTATGGATTTAATCATCAGATGATTTGCAAGCTTCAAAAATAGCCTTTCTCTCTTTCTCAGATGCATGTACATGTTGGTGGTTTTAGAGTTGGTCTGAAAGGGACCTGGTTTCTCCTGAACTATTTTTTTCCTTTCTGATGATGTTTTGTACTTTCATGGCTCTGTGGTTTTGCAGGTTTTACATGGTTAAGAAAAACTTGTGATCATGTGGAGTTGCTGTTAAGCTATTGTCTAGATATTGGCCTTTTGGGGTGTTGTTGGATGAGATAGTTGCAGGTCTGCATGTATGCTTGGTGCATGGCTTGAGGAGGTATGTTTTCTTCTCTGCATGGGAGTGTTGGTACGTGATTTGTCACTCAGCATTCTTGTGGTGGTGCTTGTGGGTTCCTTGATTATGGTGCTCGTAGTGGACATGTTGGCAAGTCAGATCTGGTGTGATCTAGTGTTTGAGTCATGTTGTCTATGTGGTTATTCTCTTTGATATCTCAATGTTGCAGTTTCCAATGCAATGATGGGTTTGCACGTTTCTGTTGAATGGATCTACGGGTTGTGCAATGTTGTGGGCTGTCTTTACCTACATGTTTACTATGAGACAACTTAGAAGTGGACTGTCTATATCCACAAGGTTGATTCATTGTTGGTACAAACTTGTTAGTTGGCCTCGTATGTGGTCACTTGTGCATTGGTGTGGTGTTTTAAGACGAGAGGATGGATACTATAGAGTACCTGAATAGTTGGAACCTGTAGCAGGTGGTCATGATGCTTGGAGAGCTCGGATGTCATGTTTTAGTGGGAGCTCTAGTAGTGACTGGGGGTTCATCACATGGTGGTGAAAAGTCTTCTTAAATGTTGCAGATGTTTCTTGGGATCATGTTGCTGCAAAATGGTTTTTATTTTGCATTTGCATGAACATTACTTGAAGATGTGCAACATCTTGGAACCATGGAGGACGCTTGGAGTCTTTGGTTAAGGTGTTGGTGGTGCTTGATAGGTGATATTGGTTTTGAGTCTATTTTTTGTATGTCATGGTATACTCTTGTTTGCACTACATTTTTGGCATTGTGCATTGTACTTAAAGACAATGGAGAAGTCAATTGAAGCATGGTATTTCCTAAGGAGATGTGTAGATCATGATGTCATGATAAGTTCCTGATTCAGATGATTGGAGCTTTGACAATGATATGGTAATTCTTTGTGTATTGAGTGCTTTGATTACTTGCTTGATACTTCATGATAGTGGAATAATGTAGTTGAAGTTTAGCATGAGATGATTGGTTGGTAGTACTCATGGATACATGAAGAATAAGGTGAGGCTATTTTTCTCTTGTGAGAGAAGTGTTGTTGTTTGTTACTCTTGTTAAAGTTTTTCAGCAAAAAGTCTGAGAAGCCTACACCTTGGTTGAACGTGAGTTCAATAAGAGACCTATGATGAGATAGCTCTTGGATTAGTCATGATGACTTGCATATCTTGAAAGGAGTATTCTCGTTCCCACTCTTGGTCTACTCAGCAGTTTATCTAAAAGGTATTTGGCCCATTATATTTTTCAGATGTGTTTTACTAAGTTTACTTTCATGATATGGATCTTGAATTACTGTTTAATGATTCTAGAAGATTCATAATGGAAGTTGTACAGTTTCTTTTATCTCCTTGTTACTAATGAGAATTGGTAGGAGATGATGTATGGGCTGATTTCCTGAAATGGGAAATGAACTATTTTGATCTTCTTTGAGATGCTTACATCCATGTTGGTTTTAAAAGATGGGTTGATCTTGGTGATTGAACGAATGGATGTTGTTAAGGATTTCTTTTGGGATATGAAGAAGATCATTCTTAACACAGGTGGTTGTTAGAAGTGTATGTAGGAGGATTTTCTACAGGAAGATGATGTGCAGAGTTTCTCTTTGTGGATGTGAAGGTTTGTGGTGAGAGAAATGTTTCTTGTGGCAGGTTGTTACAGGTTGTGCATACCATTGTGGATTTTTCCTTGGTACTACAGGGTTACATTTTCTATGTGTTGTCATTGGTAGACTTGTTGATGTCTTTGATCTTTCAGATCTGGATTACTCAGGCAATGGGAGTTCATGTATGTGTCTTGTCATCTTTGACTAGTTAACACTTGGATCTTGTATTTGTTGTTGATGAGTTGGTTCTGGATTGGAAATTTTTTACTAATGTTGATACCTATTCAGGTATGTGTGATCGGATGGAATAACACGAGCTGTGGGTGCTATTTTTCAATTGCATGGGTTTATCAGTTGGATTGAAGCAGTCACTATGATTGTTGTTCTAACTGGTGTTATTTATCTTGTTTCTGGAGGATGACTTCATGGTTTATGTTATGTTTGAAGCTTTGAAGTTGATATTGCTTCTGTATAGCATTTGAGCATAGTGAAGTGGTAGCAGTATCTTGTTGAAGATATCACTGGGATATTTTGCTTGTGTTCGATGGAATGGTGCTTATACACCTTGGCTTTGTATTCTTCTTCCACAGGTGGCATGTTGGAAGATGAAAAGATTGTTGCCTAAAGGTGAACATTTTGGATGTTTGAGTAGAATTCTTGATAGAGCATGAGAGCATGTTTGAGGTCTATGTGTTTTCCTGAATGGCTGTGATTAGTTGTTTTGTTGGATAGTGAGTTGTAGTTGGTTGCCTGGTCTTTGTTGCAAATTGTCTAATGGACTGTTATCTGTGGAATCATGTTGATTGGGTGTCTTAAGTATTGCAGGGTTTGAACTGGTGGAGCTAGTGTGTTCTTAGTTCCTAGTTACTTTGGAGGTGCTTGTGTGATCCTCGTCAAGTGGGAGATTGTTGGAAAATATGCCTCAATCTCACTGGCTGAAACCTCTGAGAAAGCATGGTTGTTGTGACATTCAAGTTGTCTGGTCGACTATCAGTTTAAACTTGTGTATTTCTCATGTCGCTGAGACAATACTTCTATCTTGCCAAATGGACCTATCGCTATGACATGGAGACTTATGGAGATCTCTTATCGACTGGGAGATGTCTGGCCAACAATTGGTGTCTATTAGATGTCGAGGAGACTCATGGAAACTAATTTTTTCGGGGAGACTTGGCCAAAAGGTTTATGTTTCGGTATGAGGTCTTACCGATATGAATGTCTTTCCGATTGTATGGTCTTTAGGTTTGCTATGACTCTCCACAAAAGATAGTTTGGGATAACAAAAGGATTCGACAGGAAGTCATGGCGATTGGGAGAAGTCTCACCAATAAGTAGGTTCGAAGTGACTTGAACTCTCAGGAAGAAGTCTCGGCAATGATAGGAAGTCTTGTCGACATCGGCATGACCTTTGGTCTATCTGGCTAATGTGGAAATCTGCATGACTTGCTCCTATCGGCATGTAGTATTGGCGACCGTTAGATGTCTCGGTGAATGGAGTCATCAGTATGACTTGAAGGCTTCACTATGAAGTCTTGGCGATGAGCGTTTATCTCATCGACGGTGTGGGATGTGTTCGGCATGACTCCTAGCGAAAGATAGGCTTGGGGTAACCTGGAGACTTTAGCGTGAAGTCTTGGTGATAGGTGTTGGTCTTACCGATAGGGTTGCAACTGGAGTTATCGGTGTAGCTCTCGACACCTGGTGAAATGTCTTGGCGAAGTCAAATGTCTTACCGACTTGGCAAGACATGGACGCTCGGTATGTGGTCTCGGCGAAAGACATAAGTCTTGCCGATTAGTGAATGTAGTGCTCGGGGTGACTTAAGACCTTGATATAAGGTCTTGGTGAAGATGATAAGTCTTGCTGACTCTTCGATGCTTCGGTATGACATATTCGCTCGGTGTGATGTCTTGGAAAAAGACGAATGTCTTGCCGACTGATGAGCATTAGGGTGTAACTTGAAGGCATCAGCATGATGTCTTAGCAAAATATGATTGTCTCACCGAATGGAATACTCATGTTGGCATGACTTGAAGACTTTAGTATGAAGTCTTGGCGAACTGCGGGTGTCTTGCCGATGGAAAAGCTAGCATCGATATGACCTTTGGACTTCGGTGTAATGTATGGGAAAAGAGCGATAGTCTAGCCGACTGATGAACTCTTTGGAATACCTTGTAATCTTCGGTGTGAGGTCTTAGTGACATGGCAAAGTCTTAGTGATAGCTTTTTGGACTCGGTGTAATGTCTTACAAATAGTGAAGACTCTTGGCAATAAAGATGATATGGGCTATGTGGCATCGGGGAGACATGGTTAGTGTCTCACCAACATGCGACACAGGTTGAACGCCCTTGACCAAGTGAAGACTATCCTACATGGTGTGATTTGGACCAATCAGGGAAAGTAGGATGTGAACCGTTTGCTGAACCATTTCTGTGTGGAAGTTGGAAAACAAAAGCATGAGGAAATGGAAACATCAAAGGATGTTGGACTGGATGATTCGGTTGATCTGATCTGATAGTTAGAAAAGAACGAATGTATAAAAGTATGTATTGGATGTTCTGAAGGAGCATGCTAATAATCCAAGGAGCTGAAGAGTCAAGATCTAGAGAGAGAATGATAGAGAGAGGACCGAGTGGCTAGCCAAAAGGCCAAGGCCATGAGGTTGATGTAGAGGATTGAGAGACAGAGTTGAGCTACTAGAATCTCTCGTAATCATGACTTCTTTGGGTGATCTCTCAGGGATAGTTTGCTACCAGTTGTATCCATAATGAACAAGATGTAATATCTAAAGGGCTAAGAGCCTGAAATTGTATTGTAATAGTTTTGTTGCTGAATAATACAATGGCTCGATCTTTGGAGAGTGGGGTTTTTTATCCGAAAGTATTTTCCCCACATAAAATCTTTGTGTTTTGTTTTCTGTAGTATCTTTCATTTGTGTTGTTGATTGTTGTTGAATTTACATGTGTTTCTCTCAGAAGGATTAATGTGGAAAAAACTATGTCTATTTCCACTTTAGGACATAGTTGTACATGTCTTTGAGGCAACCTAATTGAAATGAAAGTTACCGAAGGCACTATTTATGGAGTTTTCACTAGATGCGCTCCTAGATTTCCTTACACATATATGTATATATATATCCAATCTCCATTGCAAGAATCAATTAGGTCAGCCTTATTAGATGCCATTCATTTATAAAAGATATCAACTATTGGCTCCAATAGATCACAAAATATTTTCCAGAATGCAATTTAACCGTTAACACCTTACATTATGTGGGCTCAGACCAAGAAATAGACCGCACATAATTTTTCATATCATATCAAAATTAACTTAGCAAGTCATCCAGGAATAGTCTTCAACACAACCAATAGAATAATGTCACTTCGTCATATGAGCACCAGAACATAAAATAACCTGATCATGCATTCCTTTAAAATTCATAATTAATTTCCCAAAACCACAATTAGAAGTTGTTAACTGTGGAGAAATGTGATCTAAAATACTGGAGAGGCACCAAAAAAATATTGGATCAACCACTGGAGAAGATAAGTTGGTTATGTGTAATGGTTATAGAGTAGCAAACCAAGCTACCAACATCTACCAAAATGGTGACATCAATGACAACATATAGATAACCTACTCATTTTTCCAAGCAAGTTTAGGACCCTTTTAAACTAAATGGACCTAATTTTGCCTTATTTAGATTGTTGTAAAATGTATCTTTACACTTTCACACCAATCTAAGGGTTTATTAATTAATTGGACTTTTTTATGCCTTAATTAGCCCTATTTTGCATTCACAAGCCTAATTAGTTGCATCTTTCTATGGATAATCCTGACACTTGTCAAATAACCAATCATAATTCAATGTTTTTCATTGTGTTCCAAATCTAGTGATCTAGGACTCATATGCCACCTTGGGCGTATAAGTCCCACCTAGGTCTCGGGACCTAATTTTAAGCATTGCATTAAACGAGACACTTCTTGGATTTTGTGTCCCAATTTTAAGCCACTGGGACTCATATGCCCCAACTGGAATATGAGTCTCACTTTAGCTTGGACGTATTTTAAATCAAATTCTTGGTGGGATTTTATTATCCTATATTTGATGTTGACTTTTAGTGTTGTAATTTTGGGAATTTTGGCATAAAAAATTATAAATACAAGGCTATTTACCATAATTTCACCTAACAAGATATAAGTGATAGGGAGTGGGGTTGGAGGAACCAATCACTAGTTCCTGCTCTAGGTATTTCTTTATAAGACCCCCCCTTGGTGCTTGGCTTCACCAATCTAACCTATAGGCCTCTATTCTTGTCTAGGTGCCCCTGGTTTTCCTGACCAACCCCTCTCCTATCAACAAGCTTCCTTTCTACCAAGCTAACCTTGGTGCTGCCTCATGTTCTCCATTGGCCCTTACTTTGCCTTAAAGACCAAATCCTCTCCACATTCAACTTGATAACTTGTAGGGATGTGAAGGTGTTTCACACACTTAAAAGTAACCTATCTAGGGTCTTTAAGAAACCACAAGTACCCAAATTTCCATCGCTTTCGTAAAATACCTTACCTAGGGTTTGAAAAGGCTACAAGCCTTGAGCCCCTAATTAGGCCTCTAAATAGAGGTAAAAGGATTTCCTCTGCTAAACCCACCAATGGACTTAGGTTCTTTGTTTAGGTTTTGACTTTCTCATTCCTATGCCTCAAATATTCCAAGGGTTTTAGCCCTGTACAGGCTGTACACTTTCCAAATACAAAAATGGTCAAGTACCTAGGGTTTCAAGCTACTCAAAACTATTTTTAGGACTGTCAAAAAGTTCTCCTATCATATGCACTGATAAAACCTCCTCCTGATCACCATGCTTAGCCAAGACCACCAACCAAATTCTGAAAAAATAATTTCCTCAAGATCTCATGCCCCCTGCAAGTTATGCAACTTTTTCTCCAAGTCTGCCCCAACTGGACCTACACTGGTTTGCCTAGGGAAAAGCTTTTCTTGTAACTCCTGCACTGCTAAAAACCCTACAAAATACCATATTTACAAAGAGGGATCCTAGACACAAATCCCAAGAGGCCATACAATTTGTACAGTGGGAAGGTGCACTAGGACTCCATTCTTACAAAACTACCTGTTTTAGGCCTGAAAAAAATAGCAATCAAACTATATACAGATAAAAGATAAAAATGATTTACAAAGGAAAAATAAAGGAACACCAAGCTTGTATAATGTGAACATTACATACTACAAACACAATGACAGTGAATTTATTCCATTAAAGATCAATATGATAACAAAAAAATAGAAATTTGTCTTCTTGAACGTTGTTTTCCTCAGCTTCACAAAATGTCACTTCAAAATAAAACCTCTAACCCTATTCCATGGTCAAGGCATGCCTTAAATAGGCCTCCAAAACAATTTAGAAGCTTCGGAAGAGCCCTTAGAAGACCTAAAGATGTAGTTTATAAAACCCAATGCATTTTCAAACACTTGACTAGGTTGGGAATTATGACAAGTTGGAGCTTCAAAACCAATTCATGATTTCCACCTCCCAATCCATTGATCATAGATAGATCAAGTTATATTCAAAACAACAAAACCTAGCTAGATGGTCAACATGACCTCACACAACACAACAAAAATTATAACATTAACCAAAACTTCAATAAACCTTGAACTTTCCCAGGTGCTCCTGTACCATTCTCCCCCTCTCAGCTCAAACAACTAAGGAAATTTAGGGAGAGCAGAGACATATCAATTCCTTTCTTCTTAAATTCTTCTTCTTCTACCCAGGTAGCTTCAGATTCATGCTTGTTCTTCCATTTGACAAGATGCTCCATGTACACCTTGTTCCTTGTAGCCTTCTTCACTCTTGATTCCAAGATCTTCTCTGCTTGTAGCTTGTCTAAATTTGGTAGTGTCATATTGCTGACATCCTTGAATATCTCTTTACTATCTTGATTCAAATCCTTGACTGTTCCCTTGTACTTGATCAAATCAGCAACATTGAATACTGGTGAGATGCCTAGATCTGCTGGTAATTCCACCTTGTATGCATTCTGCCCATACTTAGCCAATATCTTGCAGGGACCTACTCTCTTCATCTACAACTTGGTTGACATTCCCTTTTGCAACCTTGATTTTGTTAAGGTGGACCATAACATAGTCCCCTACGTGAAACTACACTTCTTTCCTTGACATATCTACCTTCTCTTTTAGTTTTTGGGTAGCCTCTGTGACTATCTTCCTAACCTGATCTTGGATCTCCTTCATGGCTTGACTAAAGTCTTCTGCATGTCCACTCCTATTCTCCATAGATCCAAGGTCTCTGAGTTCACAAATGCCTCTTGGGTGCATTCCATACACAACCTCAAAAGGACTTTTCCCTGTGGTTCTATTTACACTGTCATTATAGGCATATTCAGCTTGGGAAATAACCATATCCCATGTTTTTCCATACTCCTTGGTTAGACACCTTAGAAGATTACCCAACACTCTATTAACCACCTCTGTTTGACCATCGGTCTGAGGATGGTAAGCTGATCCAAATGACAGATTTTTTCCCAATCTTCTCCATAGAGTCTTCCAAAAATGACTCATGAACTTCACATCTATGTCAAAAACAATGCTTAAAGGTAAGCCATGGATCCTCACAACCTCCTTGAAGAAAAGGTGAGCTATGTAACTAGCATCATGAGTAGTTTTGCAGGGAATAAAATGATTCATCTTGCTAAATCTATCTACCACAACATAAACATTGTCAAAACCAGTCTTGGTCTTAGGAAGACCTACCACAAAATCCATGCTCACACACTCCCATGGTCTATTAGGAATGGGCAAGGGTTGATATAAACCAACATTGCTAGCTCCTCCCTTAGCTTTCCTGCACACAACACACTGTTCCACATACCTTCTAACATCTCTTGCCAACTTAGGCTAGTAATAGAACCTTTGTACTAGCTCTATGGTCTTATTGATGCCAAAATGCCTACTAAGACTGCCATTATGTTTTTCTTGAATCAAATTTTCCCTCATTGACCCTCTTGGAACACATAATTGATTGCCCTTAAATAACAGTCCATTTTGCAGTGTATACTTAGAATATTGGCTATGAAAATGATTCGCAAAATCATAACATACCTTATAAGCTTTTGATAAGTCTTCATCTTCACCATAGAGGTCTTGAAACTCTCTAATCCAATTCTCTTTAGCTGTATTTCTTGCACTGTCAGCAACCTTCTGCTTAATGCATCTGCCACCTTATTAATTTTCCCTTTCTTGTGCTTGATGGTAAAAGTAAAGGCTTGGATGTATTCCATCAATTTCAAATGCCTATTACTTAACTTCTCTTGGGTGTTGATATAACTAAGTTTTTGGTTATCAGTAAAGACCACAAACTCTTTGGGTAACAAATAATGCTTCCACTTCCTAAGAGACTGCACTAAAGCATATAATTCTAGATCATAGGTAGAGTACTTCTACTTGGCTTCATTGAGATTTTCACTAAAGAAGGCCACAGGCCTACCTTCTTGACTTTAAGTACTCCTCCTACTACTACTCCACTTGCATCACACTCAACTATGAACAACTTGTCAAAACTAGGCAATAATAGAATAGGTTGAGTTGCCACTTCTTGTTTCAGTTTCTCAAACCCTTTATCGGCCTCTTGAGTTCACTTAAACTTTGTTTTCAGACCACCTTTAATAGTATCTAGTACTAGTGCACATATACAACTAAAATTCCTTATGAATTTTCTATAGAACTGAGCCAAACCATGAAAACTTCTTACCTCTATTGTTGTGGTTGGTGTGGGCCAGTTTAGGATGGATTCCACCTTGCTTGGATCCATCTTCAACATTCCTTAAGATACTACAAAACCCAAGTACACAAGTTCCTGCTTGAAGAACTCACACTTCTCAAGATTGATTGCCAACTTCTCCTCTTGCAACCTTTTAAGAACCATATCCACATGCTTCAAGTGTTCTTCTGCTATCTTACTGAAAATCAGTATGTCATCAAGATATACTACAAAAAATATCCCTGTGAAATCCTTAAGCACTTCATTCATTAGTCTCATGAATGTGCTAGGGGCATTTGAGAGGCCAAATGGCATCACTTTCCACTCATATAACCCATCATTTGTCTTAAAATCTATCTTCCACTCATCACCATCCTTAATCCTGATATGATGGTACCCACTCTTGAGATCCAACTTTGTGAAGAACTGAGCACCTCCAAGACAATCCATCAGGTCTTCAATTCTAGGAATAGGAAACCTATACCTAATGGTGATCCTATTTATTTCCCTAGAATCAATACAAAGTCTCCACTTACCTCCTTTCTTTGTTGCTAAAACCATTGGCACTGCACAAGGGCTGATGCTCTTTTGAATCAATCCTTGATCCAATAATTCTTGCACTTGCCTAGCTACCTCTAGGTTCTGCTCAAGTGTAAGTTTGTATGCTGCTTTGTTAGGCAATGAGGCTCCAGGTATGAATTCAATTTGATGACTTATTGCTCTCTTTGGTGGTAAAGTTGTAGGTGTACCATCACTAACTATGCTCTTGTACTTATCAAGCAACCTTTGGACTATTTCTGGTAAGACTATCTTTTCAGCCTTTTCTTCCTCTTTCGACTGCATCATGATCACATATCCTTCATTCCCTTGGTGTAGGTCCTTAAGAAACTCCTTACCACTACTCAACATGATGTTAGGTGTCTTGGAGTGTCCTTCATCTTCTTCTAACAGTGACTGCAACTTGAAGGTTCTTACATCCTTCTTGAATGATATGGTGTTCTCTTTCCCATCATAAATGGCACTTCTATCATATTTCCATGGTCTTCCTAGTAGTAGATGGCATGCATCCATGGGTAATACATCACAAACCAACTTATCTTTGTAACCTCCAATTGAAAATTCTACTGTTACTTGCTCATTAACTAAAACAATCTGCCCTTTGTTCAGCCATGTGACCTTGTAGGGGTTATTGTGAGGTACCTTCTACAATTTCAGCTTATTTACTGCCTCCTCTAATATTATATTGTCTATTGAACCTGAATCTACAATGACTTTGCACACTTTTCTAAGTATCTTGCACCTTACTCTAAAAAGAGCTCTTCTTTGTTTAGGTTCCTCTTTGACTGGCTGCCTAATCAAAACTCTATTAAACATCAGATTCTCTCCTATTTCAGATTCTATATGACTGAAATCAGTTTCCTTAGGAATCATGGTGTCCTCTTGTGCATAGGCTACTCTCTTTTCATTGCTTGATGAGGAAGCTCTCTCTGAGCATCTATAAGCAGGGTGACCTAGCTGGTTACAATGATAACACTTCATGTTTGCAAAATAGGAACTACTCCTGCCTGCTCCTCTTCCTCTATTTGAATCTCCTTGAGGTCATCTTCCTCTGTTGAATCCTCCTCTTGAAGAGGTTTCACCTCCATGCTCAGTGAGTTTTGATTCTCCTTGATTTATTTGGTCACTGCCTCTTCCTTGGTAGCCACCATGCTATCCTCTTTGATCTTTTCCTTTGCCTCTGCCCTTAGAAGACTGATCTTGCTTCCTCTTGTTTCTCTCCTCAATCTTGATAGCCAACTGATAACATTGATGTATTGTTTTAGGACTCAAAAGAGCCATCTCTTCTTGGATGTTCCATTTCAAGCCATTAAGATACCTAGCCACTTTGAGACTCTCATCCTCTATCAAATTAGACCTCATACAAAGCTTTTGGAACTCTTTAGTATAAGTGTTTACATCTTGGTTCTTCTGCCTTAGACTTTGCCTCTTCTTGTGCAATTGAATCTCATAGTCATCTGGCATGTAGGCTTCTTTTACCTTAGCAACCATTCCTTTCCAAGTGGATATGGGTTGTTTGCCTTCTTTTTCCCTCTCTATCTGAATAAACTTCCACCATGTCAAGGTTGATCCTCTCAATCTTGACTTAGCAACCTTCACCTTCTAAGCTTCAGTGACTCCATCACACTCAAAGTGATTCTCCATGCCTTCTATCTAGTCCATGACTAGGTCTACTTCCATCTTTCCACTAAAAATTGGTATGCCTTCAAGTGCTTTTCCACTCAAGGCTTTCAATACCTTCAAGAAAGGATCCTCTTTGAAAATAGGGTCAGGTTCAGGGGTCTTATCTTCCTCTACAACCTCTTCTTCTTTTGGAATTCTTCCCTCAAACTGTGCACTCCTCACTGCTGCCTCAAGTTGGGTTGTTCTTTCCCTCAATAGCCTATTGTCTTCTTCTTGTCCTTCAACCATCTTAGCTAGTTCTGAATTGGTCACCATGGTGAAAGAATCATTGGACTCAACCTTTGACATATAATATGCTTCCCAAACCTTTCACTTGCTCTGATACCAATCTGATAGGGAGTGGGGTTGGAGGAACCAATCACTAGTTCCTGCTCTAGGTCTTTCTTTATAAGACCCCCCCTTGGTGCTTGGCTTCACCAATATAACCTATAGGCCTCTATTCTTATCTAGGTGCCCCTATTTTTCCTGACCAACCCCTCTCCTATCAACAAGCTTCCTTTCTACCAAGCTAACCTTGGTGCTACCTCATGTTCTCCATTGGCCCTTACTCTGCCTTAAAGACCAAATCCTCTCCACATTCAACTTGTTAACTTGTAGGGATGTGAAGGTGTTTTACACACTTCAAAGTAACCTATCTAGGGTCTTTACGAAACCACAAGTACCCAACTTTCCATCACTTTCATAAAATACCTTACCTAGGGTTTGAAAAGGCTATAATCCTTGAGCCCCCAATTAGGCCTCTGAACAGAGGTAAGAGGCTTTCCTCTACTAAACCCACCAAAGGAATTAGGTTCTTTGTTTAGGGTTTGACTTTCTCGTGCCTATTCCTCAAAGATTCCTAGGGTTTTAGCCCTGTACAGGCTGTACACTGTCCAAATACAAAAATGGTCAAGTACCTAGGGTTTCAAGCTGCTCAAAACTATTTTTAGGACTGTCAAAAATTTCTCCTATCATATGCACTAATAAAACCTCCTCCTAATCACCATGCTTAGCCAATACCACCAACAAAATTCTGAAAAAATAATTTCCTCAAGATCTCACGCCCCCTGCAAGTTATGCAACTTTTTCTCCAAGTCTGCCCCAATCAGACCTGCACTGGCTCGCCTAGGGCAAAGCTTTTCTTGTAATTCCTGAACTGCCAAAAACCCTACAAAATACCATATTTACAAAGAGGGAGCCTAGACACAAATCCCAAGAGGTTGTACAATTTTTATGGTGGGAAGGTGTACTAGGACTCCATTCTTACAAAATTTCCTATTTCAGGCCTGAAAAAAAATAGCAATCAAACTATATACAAATAAAAGATAAAAATGATTTACAAAGGAAAAATAAAGGCACACCAAGCTTGTATAATGTGAACACTACATACTACAAACACAATGACAGTGAATTTATTCCATTAAAGATCAATATGATAATAGAAAAAATGAAAACTGTCTTCTTGAACGCTGTTTTCCTCAGCTTCACAAAATGTCACTTAAAAATAAAACCTCTAACCCTATTCCATGGTTGAGGCATGCCTTTGTTAGGGTTAGAGATGGCAGATCTAACAATTAAATGCAGATTTAATAAACAAAAACAGAGAAACTAAAACATTCACAGAATAAATTATAACACAGAGATTTAACGTGGTTCACCCAATTCTGGGCTACATCCACCAAACATGACCATCCAACACTTTTATTATCGATGAAAAAACCTATTTTCCGGGTTCTACA
>VDFB02000003.1:406723429-406745551 GCA_007258455.2 Sequoia sempervirens
GGTTAGAGATGGCAGATCTAACAATTAAATGCAGATTTAATAAACAAAAACAGAGAAACTAAAACATTCACAGAATAAATTATAACACAGAGATTTAACGTGGTTCACCCAATTCTGGGCTACATCCACCAAACCGTAGCCATCCAACACTTTTATTATCCAGTGAAAAAACCTATTACAATCTTGCGAATAATCGCGTTTTTCATCATACTGAAATACCCATCCGAACCCCTTTTTACCAAGCTTAGAAGCTTCCAGATTTTCGGGTTCTACAAAATCGGATTTTTCCTTTTTCATTGATTTTTCCCTTTTTCAGTGATCACGCGAAAAAGTAGGAAGAAAATTTTTTCAGTGACCCCGGCGAGGACGGGGGGCCAGGATGTACAGTATACCATGGGCTATACAGTATAGCATGATCAGTCGCCACATTCCAACAGCCTTCAATAGGCCTCCAAAACAACTTAGAAGCTTGGTTCGAGCCCTTAGAAGACCTAAAGATGCAGTTTATAAAACCCAATGTGTTTTCAAACACTTGACTAGGTTGGGAATTATGAGAAGTTGGAGCTTCAAAACCCATTCATGATTTACACCTCCCAATCCATTGATCATAGATAGATCAAGTTTTATTCAAAACAAAAAAACCTAGCTAGATGGTCAACATGACCTCACACAACACAACAAAAATTATAACTTTAACCAAAACTTCAATAAACCTTGAACTTTGTCAGGTGCTCCTGCACGAATAAGCTTTCAGGTACTCAAGCATTATTGGAAATTTATGATAAAGAGAGAATTCAAGAGATGATTATCAATTATTTGGAGTAGCATTCAAGATTCAAGCATCATGTCAATTTCTTCATGTATCATGTGGTTTTGTGAGCTAGCATTTGTGATGTAAGTTCTCATGATTCAAGCAAGCATTCAAAGACATTATCTCATATCAATATCAAGAGTCAAGATCCACATCCATTGGAGCCATTTCACACAATATTTTAACCTTTATTTCAAGGGTTTGGTGAGTTGTAACATTGCATATTATTCATTCATCATTCTTTAATGCTTTTCTATTTCATTTCAAGGTTTGATTACCAAAATGGGGTTTGACCAAGGAAAACCCTTATTCCCTAACAAAACAATTTTTTTTGTCTTCATGTGTGATTACAAATCTAGTTGATTTGGAGCTTGATGATTCTTTGAAGACAATTTCAAGATTGAAGAAAGTTGTCAAAGTTTTCAAAAAGTTGTCATCTTCAATAAAACTCACCTATAGATCGGAACTCAAACTTTTCAGATTCAAAGATCAAACAAGAGGAAAGCTATAGAAGATCACTCAAGGCTATAGAAGTTTCATTCAAACCCTAATACTAGGACTAAATCATCCCTTTGGGCGTATGAATCCTAGTATACCTCTTTTCATCAATTTTCTTTAGATCTTGATTTTCTAGTAGAAGATTCTAGATTCTACCCAAATTCCAGTAGTAGGACTAAATTTCCTAGTCTGGCATATGAGTCCTCGTGCACTTCAAAAATCAGAATTTTAGAGTTGCAAATCTTGTTTGAAATCTATCAGCTTCCCAGGTTCCTTTCTATCTATTTTTTATTTCTTAGTTTGATTTAATGCTTTCATGTCTTCAAGTTTCTAGGATTTTGTACATTAGAGTTTTCATTTCTCCTTCAAAGCTTCATTTTAATGGTGAAACCCCATTTAATCACACCTAAGGAAACCCCCTAGGAGTCCTTCCCTCAATTGAGTGACTTGGTTGAGGTATCTCTAAGTTTTCCTAATGATCTAAGAGTGAAATAGGTCTCCTTAGTTCCATCTCCAAAAAGGTGGAACCCTTTTTCCTTCGGTTCAAGGTGTACATAGGTTATTTGATTATGTTTCTAGAGAAAATTTTCTCCAATGGAATGTCCAATTTCATCAATTCTTTCCTCTAATGGATTATTTATCACGAAACTCTTCATCACTACCTACTCCTCCTTCTTTATCTATCAAGGACTCCTTCTTTTCAAGGTTGAGGATGATGTTATAGCTCCTCCTCCAGCTCTATATACTAATGTAGCTAGAAACTTGACAAATGATCCTTCAAATTCTTAGCATACTCATTCATAGACACAAAGTGTCACTCTATTGAGTGACACCATTTCAGATACTATTTAAAAAAAAATAGATGCAACAAGTATTCTTGAGTGGGATAGGTCTATGATAGAGGAGTATTCTTTATCGATGAAGAATAATACTTGAGATCATTTTCCTCTTCCTAAGGGAAGAAATTTAGTTTGATGCAAGTGGGTGTACCATACCAAATATGTTGTTGATGGTTCCATTGATAAGTATACAACATGTCTTGTTCCAAAGTGATTTAACAGGTTAAAAAAATTGAATATTTTGAGACCTTTTCTCAAGGTGCCAATATGTATTCTATTCACTTTTTTTCTTTCAATATAAAATTCATAGGGTTTGATAATTTACTAGTTGGATGTGAAGAGTTCCTTCCTATATCGTGACCTTCATGAAGATATTTGTATTGAATAGCCACATTGTTTTTTGTAGGATTGTTTATTCATTATGTCGTATCAAACAAGACCCTAGGGCTTTGTATGAGAAGATATAAAGTTTTAATTTCCCTTTAGTTTCACACAAAATCATTTTGAACACACAACGTACACTTAAATAAAGGAGAGTGATCTTTTGATCTTGGTATTGTATGTACAAGATTTGATTCTTAAAGATGGTTCATATTCCATGATTTAAAGTTTCCAAATAGAATTGTTAGCATAATTTGATATGACATATCTCAACCTTATACATTACTAAATATTGGTTTATAGGTTAGTCTTCGAATGGGATTTCCATTTATTTTATAAAAATTATGCTTTTGAAATACTTCAAATATTTGGAATGCTTGATTGAAAACCTACCCGTAAATTTTTTTAGTATGGTGTATTTCTTCTCCTATTTATGCTACAATATATAGGTAGTTGGTTGGAAGTATTTTGTACCTAACCCGTTCCCTTCTTGATAGATCTCTTTAACAATTGGTCTTGCTTATATTTTCTCATGGTCCACATGAGAGTCATTGGAAGGTTGCCAAATTTAATTTGAGATACATTCAAGGCATCTCTACTTATAGTATTTATTATACATGTAAAGATATTCTCAAATTGTTAGCTTCATTGACTTTGATTGGGCTAGTGACATTAATGATAGGAAGTAAACTTTTGGTTTTGTTTTTTTCCTTGGTTCTATCCCCATATCATGGTATTGCAAGAATAAATGTAATATTTCATTATCATATATAGAGATTGAGTATCAAGTAGTATTTTTCTACCAAGAGGTTCTATGACTTTAACAACTATTAATTGAGTTCATTTTTACTCCTAATAGTCCCACTATTCCTTGATGTGACAATCATAGTCACATTCATATTTCTTGCAACCCACTAGAAAATTAGAGGACTAGACACCTAGATATGCATGTGTAGTTCATTTAATAATTGATTTAGGATGGTTTTCTAACCTTGGAGTACATTCCTATAGAGGAGCAAGTTGTGGACATATTCATTAAACTTTTAGCACAACCTTGTTACATCTAATTGTGATTGATGCTTGGGGTGAAAGAGTTTTTCCTTGGAGGTTCTTCATGTGGCATCCTTCATTTAATTTATTTCCATGCTTTCTTTCATGTTGGCACCTCTTTTCTTGGAGAGGATATTTTCCCATGAGTTTTTGTTATTTTATCTGGTTTTTAGAGATCTTCTCATTGTACATGCATGCCTCATCAAGCCTTAGTTCTTAGGAACCATATTTTGTATTTCATGCATTTTCATTTAGAAGTTTTGTACCACCCTAAATTTCACCTAAGTGGAGATATTGGTGTAATTATTTATTTAATTACACTATCTTATTTTACTAATCTCACTTAAGGTTGTTTTAGGTTTTTCCTATCATTGCACATAAAGAAATTTATTTTTTCTTTTTCTTTATTATTATTTTGTAATATTTTTTAACTTGAGGAAATAGTAAAATCCTTTTTTGTAGATTGAAGACTTTTACTTTTTTAATGTATATATTGATTTTTTTCTTATTTTTCATCTTCAATGGAGTGTAGAAGTATTCTCCATATTTATGTAGATGCTACCAGAAAAAGTGTCAATTCTAATAATAATTAAATTTCTATTTCAATACTCCCAAGAGAGATAGACAAAGATAGCTCATATTTTAGGATTTCTAGTTAAGAAATTACCTTTAGTGTATTTTAGTAATGACCTTATACTAATTTTTCTCACCTTTCTACTCTTAAACATAAAAAGCGTTATTAACCAAGATTGGGATATTTAGAAGGATGTTATCGTCTTCTTTGAGTCGTTAGTTATGGACCCTATTAAGACAAATCAAAGTGATCTGGATGAGTTTCCAAAGACCATCCTTGATATTTATAAGAAATATAATGAAATAAAATTTGTCAAATTATTTTAGGAAGAAGTGAGAGGGTTAGTATTTCACTCTATCCTTTCATCAATCCATTTGGGAAATTATTTTTGTGAATATAATTACTATTTCTCAAGATATTTTATCTTCTATTAATCTCCTTTGTGTAATAAATTAATACATTAGTATTGATCCTTAAGAAACTAGGTGATAATTTAACTTAAAGTACTTATGCCCAATTAGTCTATGCAACACTATATAAAAAAATTCTAAGAAGTTTTGTCCATGTGGATATAAAACTATTGAAATGGAGTTAATTTACTAACATCATAGAGGGGTTTTTCTGAGGATAAATTATTGATTTTTTTATAGCTATGTATGAGGCTTTGTAGTCAAATGAAAAATGTAAGAAATAAGGAATGGTGCAAAAATTAGATATAAAAAATCCTATGAATATGTACATCATCCCTTTTCAATAGTTTTGGAGATTTTTTATTTTTGGTATAAAATCATAAATATATTTAACGACTACATTTTGGATCATATATTTATAGTTCCAATCAATGGCTACCCATTGGAACTTTTTGCTAGTAAGAAAAATCTATGCCAAGGAGACCTTTTATCTCCCTAACTATTTATTTTAATAGATGAGGTATTGAGCATACATATTGTAGTACTATTTGGTAGGGTTTTCTTACAATATTTGTTCCTTATTTTTGTTAGAGTAATATTCTATCATCATTGATTTATTGATAATACTATTATGTTTGAGATGGAATCTATTTTTAAAGCTAAGGATGGAGAATCATTCTCAATAAGTATATAAATTCTTTATGATATGTTTCAAATTTGATAAGAGTGATTTATTCTTCTTCAATACTCCCCAAGAGATATAGGGTATGATAGCTCAAATTTGGGATGTATACTTAAGAAGCTATCTTTAGTTTATCTGTGTATTTGGTGCACAGGCACCATTGATTAAAATTTGTCAATCCAAGTTGTTAAGGTCTAGGCTTTAGATTTTGGGAGATTTTCTCTAAATAAGGTCAATATGACCATTTTAATGTTAAATAAGTCATTTTTATGGTTCTTAGGTGTTTAGAGGGTCATTTGTGCAAAATTGCAAAAAAGATGAAAAGTTGTCAAATTGAAATGTTGTCAAGTTGTAAATTTTGCATTTTCTTGGAAGACTAACGGTCGTGTTATTTGAAAATCTTGTTTAGGTAGTTGTAGGAGTTTTTTTAGGTGGGAAAAGGTATAAAGGAGATGCAAAACTCATTGTGAAGGTTTATTTTGAAGTTTGTAAAAGATTTCAACAAAATAAAACTCTATTTTTCCTCAAAATTTTGTATCTTTTGAAGTTAGTAGCGGTTGTGCGGCCCGTACAATACCTCTTTGATTCAAATTGTTTTGGAATAGCATATTAAATTTTTTTAACTCTCTTTTGAATTCATTTTGAAGGCTTCTCATTAAATTTTCTTCATTTTATCTCTAAATCTCTTGAACCGGGTCTGAAACACAGTTCTTTGAGGGTTTGTAGTTACAAACATGTTATAAACCCATTCCACCTTCTATCAGTAATTTTACTCAATGGAATGGGCATAATTCATTAGTTTTAGGTGAATGGGAGTCTTGTGACTGCAGGGGAGGCCTGAGAGACTTTGTGTTGAGCATGAATCCCTAGTGTGAAATTGGTGTTTTCCATGAGGAAAAGTGAGGTTTTGATAAGAAAAATTGAGTTTTGTGTTGGGAAAGAATTGTTTGTGATTGAATTGAGTGTGTGCAGTCTATTTTGGACCTGTTTGAAGTGTTGGTAGGTTTTTGGGAGTATTGGATGGGTGTTTTTCAATAAGCCCTAGGGTTACTTGGCTTAAAATGAGGGTATTTGGATTAGGGGCATTGGTGAATGAATCTCTGACAAAAAGTTATGCATTCTTGGGTTTGAGTACATGTGAATTGCTTCCCACAAGTTTTCAAAGGGTTTGGATAAGTTTAGAGACAAGTCTCTTTGAAAAAGTGGTCTAATTTGAGGCGTAGAAAGCATGAAAAATCATATTTGGAGAAATTGTTCAAAATAAGTCTATTGTGAGTTGTTAGTATGCTATTCAGTGCCTTGATGGGTCCTTGAAATGGGTAAGGTTTTGGTTTGAAAGAATGTCATTGAGAAGTTTTACTCGATTAAGTTGTTTTCCAATGCTACAAGGAAACTAAGTGAAATGGTTGAGATAGTGTGAACTTGAGGGTTTGGTGATATGATAGTTGTTTTGTTGGATGATATTATGTTGAGTTGTGTTGTAGGTCCTCCCCTGATTGCATCAAGTGGTATTAGATTAAAGGTACAAGATCTTTGTGAAAGAAAGTTACAAATCATGAAAGAGAGATTGGAAGGTGAAGAGGAAAGATTTTGAAGATGCATCCAAAAGGAAAGAATGTGGAAAGAGAGGTGAATGACTTGAGAATTCATTAGATTAAAGAGATCGGAGAATTGAGAGAAAGGTTGGCAGCCTTAGAAACTAATAAGAGAAGAGATGCAGTTGAAAGTAGTGATTTAGAGGATGATGAAGATGAGGAAGAGTTTGAAGATGTTAAAGAAGAACTTGATCTATAAGATCAGAGAATGGCCAAGTTGTTGAACGTAGTTAAAAGTGACAAGTACAAGGTGAAAATAGATGTTCAAAAGTTTGGAGGAAATCCAAATGAAGAAGAGTTGTTAGATTGGATATCATATTTAAACAATTATTTTGAGTGTGAGGACATTCCAGAGGAATTGAGAGTCAAGATTGTAAAAAAAAAAAGTTAAGAGGTCATGCACTTGTATGGTAGGATTATCTACAATAAAAAAAAAGAAGCAAGGAAAGTCCAAGATTGTGGCATGGGACAAGATGGTAGGTAAGTTAAAAGGTAAGTTTCTCCATTAATATTATTCAATTCAAATGTTTAAGGGATTGCAAAATTTAAGGTAAAAGGAAATGGATGTAAATGAATACACTAAAGAATTTTACAGATTAAGTATGAGATCTAACCATAATGAAAATGAAGATCAAAATATTGCTAGGTAATTGGGTGGTTTGAGAATGAACATACAGGATGAGTTGGCTTTGAAAAATCCTAGGAGTGTGGAGGAATGTTATCAAATGGCATTGAAGGCTGAAGAGAAAGTAAAAAGAAGACAAGAGAAAATAGTTAGAGGAAGAGGCAACACAATTAGAGGAAGAGGATCTTTCTCTACTCCAATACAAGTAAATGAAAATCAACAAGAACCAAGCAAAAGAGATGAACAAGTTGTAGATTTTAGAGGGGCTTATAGAGGTACAAGGGGTAAGTTTGGAGGTGGAAGGAATTATAATACTTTTCTAGGTAGGTGTTACCATTGTCGAGAATATGGTCATCCTGCTTGGAAGTGCTCTGAAAAACTTGGTTCAACATCTAGTGGTGGAGAAAATAAGAATGATAGGAGAGCCCAAATAGTTCAAGAAGATGAAGTTGAAAGTTCAAACTCCAATACACTTCGTGCTACTCCTGAAGGAGGTGAGATGTTATTGATGAAGAATCAAATCTTGAAGACAATAAAAGAGAGAGAGCTACTTCAAAGAAGATCATTATTTAGGACAACCTGCAGATGTAAAAAACAAGGTATGTAAAGTGATAGTTGATTCAACTTTTACTAATAACATTGTATCTAGTGAAATGGTGGATAAATTGCATTTGGAGAAAGTGCCTAGAGAAAAGCCATATAAGGTATCCTGGGTTAGTGATCATCAGTTTATGGTTGTGAGTGAACAATCTATAGTGGAGTTTCAGATTGGTCAATATAAGGATAAGAACTTGCGATATATTACCCATGAATTGTTCCATATGTTGCTAGGAAGGCCCTAGCAATTTGACAGGTCAACCTTGTACAATGGAAGGAAAAATACATACACAATTGAAAAGAATGGGAGAGAGTTCATTCTAACTCCATTGGTTGAGGAGAAAAAAGAACAAGGTGAGATTAACATGCTAGGGAGAAAGGAATATGTGAATTTTGAAGAAGGAAAGAATAAAATTTTGGCAGCCAATTCAAGGTATGATAAGGATTGGACAATAGATAGAGGAAGAAAAGATGATTTGCAGACAGTAGAGAAGAAGAGTTTCTTCATGTGAAAAAATAAAGTTGATGGGAATGAGTCTTAGACTAGTAAAGTGTACTGTAAGGTGGAAGATCCTTTGGAAAGGCAAGGAAAGAGTGATGGCATCTTGGTTGGGATAGTTATGTGCCCTATAATAGATAAAGAGGTAAAAATATAGTCAAGGGATGATGGAATTGAAAAAATAGTGAATGAGAGGACAAAAGTTTGTAATGATGATGGGACAGAGGATTGTAAGGTTGTTGGTACAAAGGAAAAGACAGTTGCAGGTCTGATAGAGGCTAGTAATTGTGATGGTGGGTGATCCCATAATACTGGTTTATAATTTTTTGCCAAACTGGACATTGAAATAATTTTTTCTAACTAAATCTTCACTTTCAGGCACCTATAGCGGCTAAACCGTGAGAAATTTGAAGATGATGCAAACTAGTGATTTGTGAAATTTTGTTTGTAGATTCTAAATATATATTTTTTCAAAAATTTTGGAATCAGATTGCACTTCTTTTTCCATCTCCTTCAAAAACTAGTTATTTTCAGAATACAACATTTTTAAGGAGTGACGCTCACCGTATAACACAACTTTTTTTCCATGCAGGATAAAATTCTAATTCTTTTGAATTTAGATTTGTAACTCTAATATCTAGTGCTTCCAATTGGTTAGATATTTTTTTATTGAATATTTTTTCTTTAATCAAGTTTCAAAGTCAAACCAATTACAATTTAGACATAGGCAGACTGTATAACACGTAACATTTTTTGTATGTATCGAAATTCAATTATTATTTTTGGTTGGACCAAGGACTTCAATATCTGGTGCACTCATATTTTTCAAATTTCTTTATAATATGCTATTTTTACACATGTGTAGAAAAGAGAGCTTGATTTTTGGTGAAAATCCTATGTTTAATAAAACAAAAAACAAAATACATAATAAAACCAAAACATATAAAATTTATAGTCGTTGGATAGCTCATTCCAGGGACTACCTAATTCCAGTTGGGTTTGTGAAGTCTCCTCCATTTTCATCATCAACCCAAGCTTCAAAGGGAAAAAATTCTAATTTTTTTTGTCCCAGAGAGTAGAAAGGTGGGAAAAGGGGGGTTCGCTCGAACTAGGGGGATTCTAGTGAACCCCCAAGCATTCTAGCAAACTAGCATTCATCTGAACCCCCTTTCAAAAAGGGGTTTTCATTAAGGTTTTTGGCAGGATGGTGGGAACTTGCATTGAATGGGTTCGCTCGAACCCGGGTTCTAGTGAACCCTCTTTTGGTTCGTTCAAACCTATTAGTTCACTTGAACCCCAAAAATTATTTTTTTTGGCATGGGGTCATTTTTTTCAACTTTTCCTTCCTCACTCCAATTGTAAACCACTTTTGTGGGTTCACCCTAGTATAATTGTTGACAAGTCTGATAGTAAGAAAGAAGAAAGTGACATGAGTATTGGATAGTGGAATAAGCAAGAAGCTGAGAAACAAGTGATGACAGCTATTGAAAGTGTGAGTACAGATGGAAAGGGAGATGTGAACAATATTTGTTGATAGGAAAGTTGAGAAACACCCCACAGTATAGAAAGGACAGTTGGAGCAAGAAACAAATGAAGGAAAGATCAAGGAAGACAAGGATAGTGAAAAGGTAAGGCAAGGTGAACCTGAGGACAGTGATCAAGAAGGTTAGAGATCTAAAGAGCACAAAGAAGGATAGGTTATAGCATATTTTCCAAGGGACTTGGAAAACTTCAAAGTTGTGATGTATGGTGCAGGGGCACCATTGATTAAAATTTGTCAATCCAAGTTGTTAAGGTCTAGGCTTTAGATTTTGGGAGATTTTGTCTAAATAAGGTCAATATGACCATTTTAATGTTAAATAACTCATTTTGATGGTTCTTAGGTGTTTGAAAAAATAAAACTCTATTTTTCCTCAAAATTTTGTATTTTATGAAGTTAGCAACAACTGTACGGCCCACGCAGTACCTCTTTGATTCAAACTATTTTGGAATAGCATATTAAATTGTTTTAACTCTCTTTTGAATTCATTTTGATGGCTTCTCATCAAATTTGGTGCATTTTATCTCTAAATCTCTTGAACCAAGTCTAAAATAGGGTTCTTTGAGGGTTTGTAGTTTCAAACATGTTATAAACCCATTCCACCTTCTGTCAGTATTTTCACTCAATGGAATGGGAATAATTCATTAGTTGTAGGTAGATGGGAGTCTTTTGAGTGTAGAGGAGGCCTAAGAGTTGTGTTGGGCATGAAGCCCTAGTGTGAAATTAGTGTTTTCCATGAGGAAAAGTGAGGTTTTGATAAGCAAAAGGAAGTTTTGTGTTATGGCAGCATTTTTTGTGATTGAATTGAGTGTGTGTAGGCTAATTTGGACCTATTTTAAGTTTTTATAGGTTTGTGGGATTATTGGATGGGTGTTTTTCAATAAGCCCTAGGGTTACTTGGATTAAAATGAGGGTTTTTGGATTAGGGGCTTTGGTGAATGAATCTCTAACAAAAATGTGTTGATTTGTGGGTTTGAGTACATGTGAATTTCTTCCCACAAGGTTTTAGAGGGTTTGAAAAATTTTAGAGACAAGTCTCTTTGAAAAAGAGGCATAATTTAAGGCCTAGAAAGCGTGAAAAACCAGATTTGGAGAAATTGTTCAAAAGAAGTCTATTGTGATTTTTTGGTATGTTATTGAGTGCCTTGATGGGTCCCTAAAATGGGTTAGGTTTTGGTCTAAAAGAATGTCATTGAGAAGTTTTAGCCGATTAAGATGTTTTCCAATGCTATAAGGAAACCGAGTGAAATGGTTGAGATAGTGTGAACTTGAGGGTTTGGTGATCTAATAGTTGTTTTGTTGGATGATATTGTGTTTATTTGTGTTGCAGGTCCTCCCCTGATTGCATCAATATTCCATTATTATTATGTAGAAAACTTTTGATATAATAGTTTCCTTGAAAGGTTTTAGATATAAATTTTGTTGGATGGAAAGGGGGTATGTTGATTCAAGTTGGAAAATTATAATTACTTAAAATTTCTCTTGAGCGAATACCCATTTATCTTATTTCTCTACTTAATATTCCTAGATATATGGTGAATAGAGTGGAGAAGATTCAAATAATATTATTATTGTTAGAGGTGAAGGAAACTTAGACACTTTCTCTAATTTCTTGGGACAAGGTTTGCCTACCAAAATCACATGGTGGTTTTGGTCTTAGGAGAATAAAACATTGTAATAAAGATCTTATGGATAAGATCAAATGAAAATTTATGAATGAGGACAATGGTTGGATTAAAATTGTGAAAGATAATTATCTTTATGAAAATTAATAATATGAGTTTATCACTATGGACTTTTCTCCCACAGGGTCTTCTATTTGGAATAATTTTGTTAGGTTTGAGCCTTTACTAGGAAAGGAATCAATTTGGAAGGTAGGAAATGTGACTAGTAATAATATTTTGGATGATTCTTGGCTTGATAAATCTATCATCTATTCTTTATAAGCATGCTCTTTCTTGGGCTCAATCTTTAAAAATTATTTTGGTTCCTTGGTGACTTAATTAATGGGATTTTGGTGAGGATGAGAAGACTTGGAAGCCTTTTTTACTTCTTCCCTCAATCATGAGGGTCAAATGGTGGCTTCTAACTTTATAAATTAGTTGAAATGATTTCATACATGTCAATTTTATTGAGAAAATGAAATTGTGTGCATTTTTTATAATAAAGGTAGGGGAAGGGCCCCTGAACCCAATGGTTTAAGTAGAAAAAACAAAGATCAAAAGGCCATCAAGTCCATCCATCCAGAATAAATCAAAAGGAGGCACATAGACCACATATAGTGTCCATAAAAGTAAAGCAAGAATGTAGGCTTGTACAACTATGAAACAACAAAGACAAAAAAAAACAACACCAAAATAGTAACAATAGGAACAAAAAATAGATCCATCACTTTTTAGAGGAGGATATGATCTCCCAATTAGCCTTGAGTAGGTTCATTTTCATCCTCCAATGTTTAGCACTAACAAATTTTGCAATTGAGGTACTCAGGGTCATCTCCTCCAACTCTTGCCCCATTTTCCTTTTTATATTTTTTGACTTTAGACTTCCTGGACATCATTCCAAAGATGCCATGTAGCATGATCCCATCTACCACCATAGATATTTTTCCAACATATTATTCAAGGTCCTCCATCCTTCTTTTGATTTCCTCACCATATCCTTTGGGACCGTCCTACAGGGGACTAGTAGCCTTTTTTTCTCTGTCTTCCATATTATGGGTGGGGTCAATATGGGTGTCCTTAGCATTTTCCATTTCCTCAATCTCAACATTTAGGTTATCATTGCCATCCTCCTCCTCAAATTTGGTTCTTCTGACCCCTCTTTACTATTTTCTCCTGAGAAATCCTCATCACCACTAATCTCCCTTTCCTCATCAACACTAAAAACCTCATCTTTTTCCTCTAGCTCAATGTATTCTTGACTATCTTCCTAACACTTGGGAAGGAAGTCATCATCCGAGTTAACCATATCCACATTGTCAATCTCTAAATTTTTCCCTTTAATATATTTTCCTTTATTCTTTTTGCATACACTACTATTCATACCCAAAATGCAAGGCTCTAGGTAATCACCAATTTTAATAGTAATAGAGCTATGGGGCTCCACCTTCAACTTTTTTACACTCTTAAGAGGTGGATAAGTAAGTATTTTTTTTAGGGTACAACAATCTTCATCACCGCCCTAGAAGGTAGATTTGGGGAAGTAAAGGAACCCCTTTCACAGGTTTTTCTTTAGAGCTCAATATGAGGGCTATTTGGAAAGAATATAGAGAATTTTCAATGAGTTGTAATGTCTCAAAGGAATTCATGGGAGAGAGATTAGGCTATGGGGTAGCATAATGTGCAAATTTGTAAAGGGCATAGATTAAGCCTTGGTGCATGAGTGGAGAGGCTCCTTTGGTAACACAAGCCATGAGGGAAGAAAGTAGAAAAAAGGAACATTTATCCAATCTTTGTGATGAACATAGTTTAATAATGGAAAGTGATGGCCATGAATAGTAGTGTATCTACCCTCGAGAGTGAATAAAAAATTAGATGAATACATACTAGGTTGTAAGGGGGAGGAAATTTATCCTTGTTGAAAGCATTTTGCAAATGCAAAGCCTTTTCTCCTTCCTCAAAAAACTTATCTTTGAATTTATAGTACTTCCTATTTTAGTTTTTTGCAACCTTACGACATTTGCATTGAAGGCTCGTGGCCTTCGCAATTAGGATAGTCATAACTTCAAAATGCACACCATTGACCTTAAATTTTCCCACATTCCAAGAATTATAGAATTTTGAGGTGATATTATCATCATGACCCAACATAGCTTAAAAAGGGGGTGAGGACGACTTCCTCAAAAAATTTCCACATTTCGACATTTTTTTAAATGAGACACAAGATAGAGGTTTAGATCTTTTTTTGTGTCCCCCCATTATGGTAGCAAGGAGAATTAATAGGGACAAAAGAGGGACCTTAGCACAAATCTCAACATAATGGGTAGAAGGAATAGAGTTCAAAATGCAAGACAAAAATTTGATAAAGGGGCTGCTACAAGGAGGTGATAAATGGCTCGTGTGAAGCTTATAGGAAATTATGGTTCTAGGCTACCAATCAAGCCACTTTTCATGAGTATTTTACTTAAGGCAGGATAGAATGAGATGAAATGGATCCTTAGTTGATATGCCAATTTACAAATCTTTCCTTTCCATTATAATTTCACTTTCCCAAAAATCTATTAGGCTTGGGGAATTAATGGATATAATTACCAAATTTAAACATGAAATGACAACCCCACCCTTCATGTGATGAGGGAATGAATACTCATGATTTTTCATAATAATATTAAAATCATCCTTTGTCCTTTCTTCAAAAGGAAAAAAGGTAGTCCTTTTCAATACTCCACATATTATATATTTTCCACTAGATCTTGATGGGGAAAATAATTTAATCAAGGGGATACTAAAAGAAGGAAGTGATAAATGGATCATGTCAAGCTTGTAGGAAATTATGGTTATATGCTACCAATTAAGCCACTTGTCAGGAGTAGCATACATGAGGCACGATTGAATGAGATGAAAAGGATCCTTAGTTGATTTTTCAATATAGAAAGCTTTCCTTTCCATTATAACTTCACTTTCCTAGAATTCTATTAGGCTTAGGGCATGAATGGATATAATTACTATATTTAAACATGAATTGATGGCCCTAACCTTTGTGTGATGAGGGAATTAACCCTCATGATTTATCATAGTAATATTAAAATTGGTCTTTGTCATATTTTCAAAAGGAAAAAGGCAATCCTTGTGTGTGTTGATTCCTCTTTGTATTTCAATTTTAGTGAGAAGAATTTTTTTTGGCTCAAATCCTTGATGCCTAAGGTGAATTTATTTTGATGGATAGTATGTCAAAAAATAATTATTGTAGTGTTGAAAAATGTACACTTTTACATTTTCACACTACGTTTGCATTCCCTTAATTAAATGGACTTAATTAAGCCTTTAATTGGCTCAATTATGCATTCACAAGCCTAATTAATTTCATTTTATAAAAGCGAAAGCCACATTTAATCAATTCCTACACTTAATTACACATCTTGGAAAATGTGTGTCCTAGGTTTAGGACCTATGAGCCATTCGCCCAAGGGAAAATGTTTCCTCCTTAAGTCTTGGATCCCATTTTTTAATATGTTTTTGGTGGAATTTTAATTATCTAAATTCAAATTGCAAAGGTTGGGTTGTGGTGTTTAATTGTCGAGTAATTAAGGAAACGCCTATAAATAAAAGATCTTTTTATCAATTCAAATCTAACAAGCTAGAGGTGAACTTCACAAGAGAAAATATTATTGTCAAGAGCATTGGAGAGAAGATTTATCAGTCATTATTGCAGCATTCAAGATCCTATCATGATGTAAAGATTTATGTGTGTTCATCCATGTTTGTAGAGCTAACATTGTGATGTAGGTTTCAAGTTTCAAGCAAGCATTCAAGCATCAAAATCTATCAAGCAATCACACCATTTGATGAAAGATCCATCCTTAGAAATATGTGTTATACTTTAGTCCTCTAAAGGCAACCATTAAAGGGTTTGGTGAGGTGTAAAAATCTTTGTTCATTCATCAATTCTTTTATTTTTTCATTATTTCATTATCAAGGTTTAATTACCAAATCGGGGTTTGGCCAAGGCAAACCCCTATCCACAAAATATAAAAAAAATTCTACCTCTCTTTGTGTGTGTAGATTGATAGGTGAAGAAGGATTGAAATTTGATCACAAGTGCAAGTTTGTAAGGTTGTCAAATTTGTTATCAAAGTTATCAAGACACAAAAACTCACCTATAATTTTTATTTCCAACTTTCTGACAGTGAAACCTAGTGGAATAAGAAGCTTAGATCTGGGATCTAAGGATTATAAAAATAATTTTTAGACCCTTGTACAAAGACCCATTCACCCCTGAGTGAATATTCCCTTCAACAAAGCCTAAAACCCACTTTTGGATCCAGATAAACACCATCCTAGCCTTCTCATGACTGCTGGTTAATTGTTATTTTTTATAGTGTTATCATAATACTTCATATTCCAAGTGTTAGATCTCATAGGTTTTATTAGTATAACCCTTTTATTTTTCTCCCAAAACTGTTGTTTAGTCATTTTTGTAATAAGGAAGCCAAGGGAGTGCATAGTGTCCAAAACCTAAGGTTGACTCGCTTTAAGGGTTGTAAGTCAAATATAATAATTTGTGGCACTATGCCTTTTCCTAATGAACATGGAAAAAGTGGATTTGTGATTATATGGACACCCCCTTTTTTCTTTGGCATATATCCCCTTATCACACATTTTCCATTTTATGGAAGACCCACCATCCTTTTCTTTCATTTCAATTATTACATTGGAAAATTTGGCTAAAAGAGGTTTCATGATTTCCAATAGGTGTGTTCTTTTGAGGATGATTTAAAATGATTATTCTATCTTTTATGGGTTTCCCTTTTGCTAGGAACATCATTTATTTCCTACTCAGAAAGTTTGAACTAGTCAAGGATTATCCCTAGTTCCATACTTGATTTTATCTTGGGTTGGTCTCCTGACTTTTCTCATCCTCTTATTATGGATATCTAAAATTTAAATCTACTTGATATTTTGGGTTTCTATGTAGAAAGAAATGCTTAAATTTTCATGGGTGGAAAGAAAACTTGGCTTTAAATGGAACTTAATTATTTTAATTCTATTGTGGATAAATTTCTTATAGTTAAATCATGTGAATCTATACACTCTCCTTGAACGAGGAATTAACAATTATTAATGATTGAGGAACTATTATAAATTCCAAAACTCATGAAAATATTAAGCTTATTTGGAGAAAATTTGAGCTATATGGGCTTTCCTTAAGTCTAGTTTCGCAATAAAATTAAACTAAGGGGATGCAAAATTTAATTTAGTTATTATTGGAGGGTGGTGCATAATTAGAGATAGTGATAATAACTTTGTTACAACTTATGTTGGGATATTGGGAAACACATCCAATAATGTTACTTAAACAAAGGTTTCCTTTTATAGTATTTATCTTTCCACAAAGCCTGATGTCTCTCATGATGATTGAAGTTGATTCTCTCAACATCACCACATATTAAAATTTTCATTTCTTTCTCTCATTAAAATTGTTAGTGTTACTTTCTATTTGTTAATGTCTATTGGGTTGTATGAGTTTTACGTTGTGCTACATAAATCCAATCTCCCTCTACATTAAGGTTTCATTGTTTTATTAAAATACCCAAGGTTGTCATCTTGTAGTCTAACCCTAGGGTTGCAATGCTTGAAAAGGTTCTCTTCTAAAATTTATGCCTTGAATCATTCAAAAACAAATAATTTTCTTTGCACTAAGGTGGTTACAAGAAAAATCACAATAGTCAAAACCCTATGTTAGGCTATTAGGATGGCTAAATTTTTTTGTGGACTCCTAAGGGTAGATGTGGATCCTATTATGAAAAGGAAAACGGGAAAATTCCTTTAGGATAAGTGGCATTTTGTGAGGGAATTGTTGTCTTCTATTATGGGAAAAGTAACTAGGTTGATGAGAGACTTATGAAATTGAATGTGGTTGAGGATAAGAGTGTTGTTAATAGTGATTTTGGTTGTGAGTCCCTCTGGGATCTAGAAGTGCTTGTACCAAATATTGAATATTTAGAGGATAATTATAACTTATAACATTGTGTTATAAAATGGTTTACAATGAAGAATAAAAGATTAAAAGTAAGGATGACTAATTTAGAAACTCAAATTAATAAGTTTTACCTAAGGAAAACGTAAGGGTTAAAATCCATGCAAAATAATGAGATAAGGTTGAGAGCTACATTATATTGTTTTATGAGTGGATGAACTCAAAGGAGAGGATGCTAATACTTGAAAATAAGAAAGAAATATTAAAGATTTTTTTAGACAAGGTTATTCAACTAAGTAATTTTAATATTCAGAATTTATTTAATATTTCTATGCTATATGATAGTTTTCTAAAGAGGAAGAAAAATTTTGGGGTTGAGGGCACAAGTAAGAGGAGAAGGACCTAACTACTTTAAAATGACAATGTTGTGATTAATTTGGGCTATTAGATTTAATAGGATCACCTAGGCCTTGTTCACAAAGAATGGTATGTTATAAATGGCTTTAACAGATGTCATATATGTTGTTCTAATGTTGGTTGTTATTATTATTCCTTTCTTGTTGGTCTATTGATTTGCGCTTTCATTACTATTTGTTTGTGATGACATTCTCCACCTCTCGTGGAAGGTTATTTTATGGTTGTTAGCTCTTTGGGAATTTCAAATATGATTGGATGTCCATTGTAAAATGTTTTGGGCCCTATCAAAAATCCACTTTTGTTAATAATATATTAAAAAATATCACATAAATAAAATTTTAGCTTATCCAAAAAATTATATATAAAAAAATAAAGTTAAAATGTTAGTAGTATAAAAGGAAGATAAGTTATCTATGATAGGTCCAAGAAATATAATATTAGACAACAAGTTATACCTTTGTATAGGAGGTGACCAAAGTAGGCACTTGTATTGCTACATAGGAGGGTAAATTCAATTTGAGAGTGCTAGTCTTTTGTAATACTATTAGTGCATTTAGGACCAAAGAAAATGAAAGACATGATACTAAGTTCATGATATAAATATGAATAGTATACCGTTATACTAAAGACATGTATAGATCAAAAGAATGTTACTTGCAACAATTGTCCTCTTTAAAGCTATAAAAATGGATGTCGAATACCAAAAATTATTTAAATTTTGCTTACAAAATACACATAACTTTGAAGTTGTATAAAAAGAACCTTAAAATCGTTACTTGAATGTGATAATACTCAAATTATATTATAACTAAATAAAGTTACTACAAAAATAATGAACTTGTCATAAATTTCATAAAAAATAATTATCATGTTAATACTTATAATAACCACATTTATAAAAACCATTATATTTGTTAGATGAATATATAAATTTTAAAACTATAAAAAATATGTACAAATAAATAAGATTTCAGCTGATATGCTTTACTAATTAATCTATTTTATTTTTTAAAAAGTCTTCCTACACTTAAATGCCAAAACATGTGCACGACAACACGTATTATTAATCCCTATCATAATAATAGTATACTATCTGAATATTATTTATGATATCTTCTAACCAGTCAAAACAAAAAACAGGCAAACCAGAACAAAGAATATAAATTAATTAATATTAAAATCCGATGAGAGCCCTCACAAATCTCTGCGCTGCCCTTCGGATCAAACATTAAAACATAAAGAACCGTGTGAACGCTTTGTCGGCGGATTGTCAATATTTGAAAACATTATAGTAGCGACGTGAAGGACACAGAAATCAAAACCATTTTGAATTTGAATTTAAGAAGACGGAAGGAAAGCACTGTAACAAATTGATTGTCATTCAAAGCCATTCCTACCGTATCTAGGTTGTCCGCGTGCTGACCAAACCATTCTTATTATTGATTATTGAAGTTGACCTCATTATCTTTGTCCACATGGAGTTTGCTTTGTCCACACTCCAAGTTTTTATATTCCAAATTGACCATGGGTGCACCAGACCAGGGGCAGTTCAATATAAATAACGTAATCATGCAAGGAGAATAAACCCAAGCAAAATCTGGAAACACCAACATGGCAGCGTACATGTTTAAGAGGCTCTTGCTATTATTTCTGCTCATGGTGGCGTGCAAGGCAACATCATCATCTTCCAATGAAATGGAAAAATTCGATCCACTGATGAAAAAACTGATGGCCTACGGCAACGTTCCGGGAGCTCAGTTGGCTGTGGCGAAAGATGGTCATCTCAAATATTTCAAAGCATTTGGAGTTGCCAATTTACAAAATGGCGAGTTACTCGACCCGCCACATTATGAGATACAACAGCATCTCCAAACTCTTCACAGGAGTCGCCATTCTCAAACTTATTCAGGTACTCTAACAAAAGCTGATCAGTATATAGTAAGCATAACTTAGACTCAAAACGCACAGTACATTGATTTCTTAAGGTTTTTGACACAGGAAGGGCGGCTGAGTCTGGAGGACAAACCCTTAACTTTTCTCGACAACCTGTCACCTCCAAGAGGTGCTGTGGTCGACCCGCGAATATACAACATTACAGTACAACATATGCTGCAACACTGTGGAGGATGGAATGACAGCTTACCAGAGCGCAATGTTTTCATACTCCCAGTGGCTCTGTACGCATCACACGCTCTGGGCCACTCTGCGCCTCCTACAGTCTACGACGCCATTCGTTACATGAAGGGTGTACCTCTGGATTTCGAGCCTGGGTCTGCCATGCACTACTCCACTTTGGGTTATTCTATTCTTGGAAGAGTCATTGAGAAACTCACAGGAATGACATATGCAAATTATATGCAGAAACATATTTTCATTCCACTGGGTCTCACTGGGCTGGGACTGGCAGAATCCCACGAAGAACGTCTGGCACAAAATGAGGTTCACTATCATGGCTTTGACGGCGTCGACAACCTCCTGCTTTCCATATTTCCAGGCCAAGGTTACGTCAATGGCAGCTACGGCATCGTGGATTACCGAAATCTCGACTCAACGTCGGGCTGGACGGGAAATGCTGTGGAATTGGTTAGATTTATGGATCACATTGACGGCCTTCGGCAACCTGCGATTCTGAAACCACATATGGTTAACATGATGCTGAATGCTCCGATGCCCTCTAACAGAAGTTCAATAGGAGATCGTTACTTTGATCGTTCGAGGGGAGTGAATGTTTATGTGAGTGTGGGTAGAGATGGAAAACTGAGGAGTTTTCAGTACGCCGGTGGAGGCAATGGGGCCATGTCTCTAGTGATGAGACTCGTGGAAATCAATGTAACGTTTGCGTTTCTATTGAACACTTGTCCTCTTGGGGAGTTTGTGTATGATGCCATAGGTAACCTCACCAGTATTGCTCACACTATTAAGGATTGGCCAATTGACCTTACTGCCTAATAATAATAAGGAAGAGTGAGCTGGCCCCTGCTATCTATAGGCAACCAAGTATAACAAGAGCTGCAGAGCAGCGAAGTTCCTGCCAAAGACTAGCAGAACAGTTTTGACCTAGGAAAAATGTAAAAAAATGAAGAGATTCATCAATTATGCATGTTGGTAATGGATAAAGCATCATAAAGATTAAACATAGCTATGAAAATTCAGGAAATGATCTGCAAATATCTATCTCGTTTTTACTATATGCAAGTATTCCCTTTGGTGCTGGAGGAGGTCTTGGTTCAGCATATACTGATTGATAAGAAGTAAAATATAAAGACATCAAATACAACAAAACATATAACATAAAACCAGAAGTAATGTTAATGATAGAGATAGAAAAAGAATGTCAATAAGTTTGGTACAAAGTAATCTTAATGATGGAGATAGAAAAATAATGTCAATAAGTTTGGTACAATTTATTGCCCTACAATTTAGAATTGAATTTTTTTGGTACAAGTAATACCTCTTGATCCCTTATTTTCTCACAGTTTATTGCTGAACTAAAATCTTTGATAAAATTATTGTACACTTGTAGTTGTCCACATGCATACTGAATTTCAGTGGCCACCTAGTGCAAACTCGTGACCTTGCTAGTAAGGGTGATACCCAACTTGAATATCATATAAGGAATAATACCACATTATATGCAGTGAATTGTTATCCATGGACTTTATTCTTCCAATACATTTTTTAAAACTGTACATATTTGGTTTAGAAAGGTAGAACATAATACATTGTTGGTATTTAACTGCAAACCTGTGCAACGATTGAGCTCAGCCTTATAGATAGTACTAAGGGCTGCTTCTCAAAATACCCTGATTGAGTCTTAACTGCTATAAGCAGATACCTTTCTTCTATCTAAGGTGCAAATTTTTGTAAATTATTTTTATAATTGATTAATGTTCTCCCATTCCACCACTTTAAGAATTATTTAATTTGCATAAAGAATGCCAACTCAGCCACTTTTCAATGGGCATA
>VDFB02000003.1:406745651-406822878 GCA_007258455.2 Sequoia sempervirens
GAGGTGGTCCAAGAGGTAAATCAGCAAATACCTTGCTCTTCTTTGTGAGCAAAGACTGAATATCCGGAGGATAGTCTCTCTTAGTTTCAACTTGACTAGCAGGAAAAATCATATATTCTGCAGCCCACTCAGCTTGATCATGACGAATCAGCTTTGCCATTCTCTTGAATGACACAATCCGAGGACCCCCATTGGACATTCCTCTGAGTACAACCCTCTTCCCATCAGATTGAAACTTGAGCTCCATAGTTTGCAGATTTAAGGAGATCTCTCCAAGTGAACGCAGCCATTGAATGCCTAGAACGACATCCGTATCTCCAATGCTGACTACATAGAAGTCATCCTTGACTTCATAGTTTCCCAATTGCATAGTCATGTTTGAGATCTTCTTGGTGCATGAGATGTGGAACCCATTAGCAACCATAACCTTGAAGCCTTCAAACTCTTACACATTTTATGACCCTTCTTTGCACCACAACTTCATCAATGAAGTTATGTATTTATAGGTGTCAATCAAAGCAACTATTCGTTGCCCCTTAATCATCCCTCAAACTTTGAAGGATTCATTCTTTTGAAAGCTCGAAAGTTGAGCCAAAGTACTTCCACTTCCCTTTTCATCTTCAGACTCTTTTGGAGCTCTTTCCACTTCACTATCATCAAAATCAGACTGCTAGTCTGAAAAATCAAAATTACTTTCTCCAGCTGAATAGTATTCAATTTGATGAAATTTGACTCCCTTTGGGCAAATATGATCTTGGGACCATTTTTCTCTACACCCGAAACATAACCCCTTTCTTCTGAGTTCGTTAAGTGTCTCTGGATCCAATCTTGTCACATGAGGGTTATGATGTTTGAACTCCTTATGATGAGGTCTTAAAGGAGGTCTTTGATGAGGTCTTTTTCCTTTATCCCCTTTGTGAAAGGATGGCTTGGACTGAAACTTTGCTTTAGGAACAACCCACTCCATGTTTCTTGCTTTCTTCATTGCCTCCTGTAGGGAGGGTGGATCAAAAGCTTTAATCCAACCCTTGAGTGCCTCCATCAATCCCTCACTGAATAGGATCATCAAACGCCTCTCAATTATTCCTGTGACCATGACTGAGAGTCTCTGAAACTCAGCTATGTAGGCGTCAATTGTGTCATATTGCCTAAGCTAGGCCAATTCTCTGAAATGTATTTCAAGATCTTTTTTCTCAAATCTCTCTATGAGCCTATTGGTGAACTCATCATAGGTAGTGATAGACCAATGACCCAAGGTGACTAGGCCATGGTACCACCACTCGTGCACCACCCCATTTAGGTGTAGCGTAGCGAACTTAATCGCCTCCTCTTCCGCCATGGGTCTAAGAGCTAGATAATTATCTAACTTTTGTATCCAAGCTCTGGCTGAGCTGTTGTCACTCCCATCAAAATGTGGAAGCATGACCTTGTTGATAGCTTGATGCAAATCCCCATCTACTATTGTTTTTCTTTGTTCATAATGTCTTCCTTGTCCTCTATTCTTCCTTTTATGATCCATAAAATCATTATAAGACATACCCATCTTAATTTCATCAGGTAGAGAATCATACTCAACTCGGCTGAGTCTTAACTGTTCAAAGTATTTTCTTCTAGATCAGGTTGAGTGTTTACTGGTGCCAAGAAGGTGGGTTTGAATGGCCTGGAAGAAATGTATGTGTTGTTTGAAGCAGGTTGAGCAGCATGTCCATCATGCTAGTTGGTGGCACTGTGTTCTCCTCTATGTCCTGGGTTGCTTTGTGGAGTTGTGTTCTGGCCCACTTTCCCCATCACGAGAGATACCATATCTATTAAGGCGTCCATCTTCCTTTCAAATCTCTTCCCTAGACTTACCAATCTTTCTCTTCCCTTCCCACTATCTTCTCTGTTACCACCCGATGTCCTCTCATTATCCCCCATTTCTGTTTCCTGAGAAAACTCCCAATGAGCCCTCAAAACCTCTGATGTTGTCTGACCTTCTAGAGCGTGATGCCACTGAAACTGATTTGTAGCCTTCTTGTCTTCCCTTGCTAAGTATCTCTTTTCTCTGTCACTCATAGACGGTTTGTTTCACAGGATGGCAGATGTGTGGCTCTGATACCACTGAAATATTCTGAGCCAATTTTTTTTCAAAATTTCAATTACAATAAGCAGAGCAATACACAGTCGTTAGGGTTAGCTCTAAACCAAAACGATGCTGAAGCAACTCTAACCAAAATGTACACCAGGATCCCGATGTGGGCAAGGTGTGAGCATTGGTCAGAGGATCTAAATGTAGAAGCAGAGCTGGGAAGGAACTCTAACCAAGAATGGCGCCAAGTGATGGCGAGCATATGGTCAAAGGATCTTAATGAAAATGCTGATACAAGAACTCTAACCAAGAAATGTGTCGGAGAATGACAAGCATGTGGTCAAAGGATCCCTACCATCTAATATGCTAAAAGCAAACTCAACACCAAGTATGTGCTATCCAATCCAGTATGAAAATGAGGCGACCATATGGCAGAGATATAAAGAATTACAATGCAACTTCAGAATGTAAAGTAATCATTACAAAGTATGATAAACAAGATTAGAAGAGGTGTTGACAGTACTACTGTGCAGCTTACAAAATATTGAAGAATGCCTACAAGTTCAAGGATTAGAGCTCCGCAAAGTGCTGCAATAGTAAATATGTCATCCACTAGATCAAATATGAACTCCTAACATCCACCCTTCACTCATACACAATTTTCTCAAGTCTGATATGACAGACCAGCAATAAAGATTCCTATCACAATGCTCATAACTCACTCATTTCTAACCCTATTGACGTGAAATCAAATGCAAAGCACCCTTAGAAGGATGGCGACCAAGCTTGTACCAAAAAACCCCCACAAAGATTCTTTATTATTTTTTGACACAATTCCCAAAAAAGTACAAATGGTACGACCCAGCAAGCGGGGCGATTTCACTTTAAAAATCCAATTCTTTCTTAAAAAATCTACAACTTAGTAGAGAGGGTCGCCCTTCCTAGACAAAATGAAATATGCAGTACCCAGAATGATATTTTTTGGCATTTTTGATTTATGAGTGAAAACTACAATCTGCTGTGTTATCAGCAACTCCAGAGAATAACATGAATGCAAATAACTAATCTCCAAATGAAAGAACAACACTACAATGCAAAAATATCACTACAAATCACTCAAACTACAACTACCTCATCACTAGTCGCTATCTCTCAAGCAAGAAGCAATGCTAAGCTAGGAGGCTTACATTCCTCGAAGCAATCCCACAGCCAATCCGGCAACATAACATTCCTGTAGACAAAAGATACCAAGTGAAGACCCAAGATGTCCTTTTTATAATTTGTGAAGACCCTTCCAGAAGCTTCAAGAAACCCTAATTCTTTTCCCTCCAAGAAAAGGCATCACTTTCTTCAAGGCTTCAATTTTGACTTTAATGAAATTTATCTCTTCAACATAGGCGTCCAACTTAAGGCTTTTAATTTGACCTTAATAAATATAAAATTACCTCAATGAGGCGCCACCCCTTAAAGACCACCTTTTAATGCAACATTAAGTTAAGAGATTAGGCCAAGGGGGTAATATAAAATTAAAATATAATGTTATTTAAATGAAAAAAACTTATCTCTCCGAAAATGCATCCCAAGGCCAAAATTGAACAAACCAACTGAGTCGACTGAAGAGGAAGGCCAACTATGCCGAGACGATAGGACCACTTCAGAGAAATAGAATTTACTAAAAATAGTAAATTCAAGGTGCTCTAAAGCCAAGAAAACACACCATGCAAGCTCTCTAAAAACCCAGAAAGAATCCATTCAATCATCAATTCAAGCAAAAGCAACTCCAAAACACGAAACCCTAATTTCACCTTCTGAGTAGCCTACGTCTCCAATAGGCCAACGCAACTGGGAAGATCACTATCGAGAAGGGAACATTACAGATGGGTTTCAAATATTCTTTGACATGTAAGATTGTGAATAATTATTTGTTTTTGAGACAAAAATAAACCATTTATAAAACATTTTTTATCTATACAATGATCAGACAAACTTTGTTTACTTTATGGATAATAATTATTTTACAATTGACTATTAAGTTGCTCCACTGTGGAACTCAATGACTGTGGAACCCAATGAGGACTACTTTTGTCCCCGCTATTAGACCCCGCTCCACTATCGGACCCTCTCCCCTAATCTGAAAGTGCTTCTACCTCTCATTTAAATTAATTTATAAAATTCGTTCCGTCGAGGATTAGTTTTACTTTTAAAAAATTGAATATGCACAAAACAACGCTTGAAGTGAGACGACGAAGAAAGAATCGAAATCTCTCAAATCAGCCGTCTTTGAGATGAGTAGATAGCTTTTGCAATTGACTCTCATCGCGGCAAATCAGATCGTTTTAGATATCGACAACGACCTCGAAAACTACACATCAAATCCTTTAAAAGTCACGATTCAAGATACGGTAGACAAAACCAGGGTCCATTGTAATGCAGAGAAACCATGGGGCACTGCGTACGTGGAAAAATTAATCTACCGGCCTAAGAAAATCTTATAATGCAGCAATCGTGACCGCAGTTTTAACTTGAAAAATGTCGGAACTTTTATAGTGGGAAACAAAGGGATTAATTAAATTTGGAAAGGTCAATGCTTAGAACTGAACTATCTTCAGGGGAGGCGGAGAAATTCAATTGGTATTGCAGTTAACTATTATTGGATATTACATTTTGGGCATTGAAATGAGTTGCAGAGGATCTTCAGAGGATATGCAAGTTAGTATAGCAGAGCATAAGAATGTTTTGGGCATTGAAGTGAGCTGTAAAGGAGCTTCAGGGGATATGCAATTCATTCTAGCAGAGCAGAACAATATGAGCTCGATTTCTGATGACTTCAGTGAAGTGGGTCTGAGCTCATCTCAGCCTCATGTACTGGCTGTGGATGACAGCGCTATAGATAGAAAAGTTATAGAGAAGCTGCTGAAGAACTCTGCTTACAAAGGTTTTAATCAATTACTTTTTATGTTTTCAATTCATATTGAAAGATTATTTGGGTGTATTTTGTTGCAGAGATTAAAAGTCATTTTGAAATGCAGTAACAGCAGTTGATAGTGGAAGAAAAGCTCTGGAGTTCCTGGGATTAGATGATGACCATAACACTGTGAATAACAACAATGTAAGCACCCCCTGTAAATCTTCATAACTTTTTGTTATGATATTATAGTTTTGTTTCAGTTTATTATTGGGGAAAATCTATTCGGGATGGGTGACCTTTCAGAAAGGTCCAGTGCTTCACCTCTGTGAGCATCATCTAGATGCAATGAGTGCTAAGTGGACCATTCACTGTCTTGAGAGATGGGTTCTTGTGAACCATTACTCATGAAACATGGATCAATGAGTTCGACTCGTAAAACTACACAATTGAATCCTGATAGCAATATCATGAAACCCACCTATATTTGATACAGGAATTGAAAGTGAATATGATCATCACAGACTACTGTATGCCAGGAATGACAGGCTATGAGTTGCTGAAGACAATTAAGGTAACTCTCTTGCTTACAATAGATTTAGACTCTAATGAATTTTGTTTTTTGCTTGTATGAAAATTGGTTTGTAGTTTTTAATATCAGGAATCAAGACTGAAGGAGATTCCAGTGATCATTATGTCATCTGAGAATGAACCTTCCCGGATGAGCAGGTATTTACACCGCTAACATATATCCTCATATTATAGCTTTTGGGTCTTCCAAGAGACAATTATTTTCTTGTAAATTAATTGCAATAATTATGGAGTCTGTAATTGAGCAGATGTATGGACGGAGGAGCAGAAGACTTCATATTGAAGCCTGTGCAGATGTCAGATGTAAAACGACTGAAAATTTCTTGAGGAAGCATACAATTACAGCTCATATGTGCATACATGTAAAAAGATTGTGAACTAAATAAAGTTCTGCAAGGGGGCTAATTTTCAAAGCCAGATCATAAAAAACTGAAGTATAACCATTTCTATATTGTTATTTGAATTTTATGATTGTACGTGTTTCTTTAGATTTTTTTAATGGAAACAATTGAATTATAAAGATTCTGGTTTTTATTTCTTTTAGAATTAGTGGATTATAATATAATGAGTAAGTTGTATATGTAAATCAGAAGTCTATCTTTGAATAAACCATCAAAAATGGAAGGATTCATTCTGTCAAAGTCATCTAGAAATCACACGATCCAATCATACTTGCGAGGGCTTAAATCTTATGAATGGCATAATAAAAAAACACATCATCCTCACTAATTATATTCAACAAATACTATTTTAAAACAGGAATCATATAGAGAGAGAAAAGTTTACCTTGTTAATTCTTAAATAAAGACAAAAAAGACTGGTTTCATTTTTTTAATCTTCTTTTGCATTTGTCCATTGTTTTGAAAAGTTGTATAAGACAATTTAGGAGATTTCTACTTTAATATCTTACTCACATATTCTTCCGATTTGTTTTTTGAAAATATTATACAATTGTTTAGGTTTTCCTCATAAATAATTATAAAATTCTATGATTCGAATGATCTCTTTGATAACAAGATCTTTGTCATTTTTAAATATTTCATTTCTTATTTTTATTTATTTTTAAATAGAATAATTATCTATTATTTTAATACATGATTTGATGTGGGAATCATTAAGCTCTAGTTCTTTAAACTAGATTCAGTTAAGTTTACTAATATAAAAAAGAAAATTGGCAACGTGATATAAACTTACTTTTTATTATTGTAAAAATAAAAACTAATGGAAGTTTAAGCATGTTCAAGATTTCCTGTAAACATTTATTATTTAAACTTTATATTGCAATACACATCTTTATCATATTGTTTTGCATCCTATAATAAATGCATTCTTAATTGCAAGAAACATAATGCTATAATAATTGCACTTCATTCTCATCATAAGATAGGCATATTATTATCAATATTATTTTAAATTGATCAACCTTAAAAATGGTATAAATAGTGTATCAATGTATGAGAAGTAAAAAAAATTGCTTGGTGAAGTGAAGGAATCTATGAGGACTCCCACTCATAACAATAGAGATTTGAGATACAACCAACAAAACAAAATTAAAGAGTGAAATTTGAAGAAATAGAAAGATGCATCCCACCAAAAAAATTTAAGAGAAGCTTAACAAGCTAAAAGACAATAAGACATCCCCACACCACTACTCTAAAACACATATAAAGGTATCCAATGTTAATGCCAAAAAATCCCAAATAATCATAGCTTGAGAGGAAAAGTCAAACATGCAATGAAAGCAATCACCTTCCCTTATAAAAGAAATAATAGCTTCCATATTCCACTAAGATCCATTGCCAATTACATTCCCATCTTCTAATAACAACCTTTCTACTAGTAATTTCATCCCTCTACACTTTATTGTTGGCACTCAATTAGCTTTGGTTTTCTTAATTTTTGATTGATCTAGATAGTTAGAATGTTTATGGATACTAATTGGTCTAACTCTTTTACTACATCTTTCAAGTATTACAATTTCCTAAAACATTGCAACTCTACTCCATCAACAAATGTTACTTTTTTCTACTCAAATTCAAAACATCAAACTCATCCAAGCCCCTATTTTTTAAGAAACATCTACTATGCTTAGCAACTTTTTCCTCACTAAGAACTAGAGAAGTAATAACATGCTTAGGAAAAAAGTACCTAGGGTTCAAATCCAAGAAAATTTTGCATTTCTAGACTTTTGAATCCATTTCTATAGTCAAATAGTGGAAGAACCCAAGAGAGTTTTAGAGGGACACTTGACAATATTGTGCCCTAATCAAGTAGATTGGAAGCACCTAAATAGAAATCCTCGAAAATTCACAAACTATGTTTACAATCCTTGAGAGGATAAAATTTGAATGGAATGAACGAGAGGCCTAGAAATATCCACCAAAATATACACCCTCACAAATCTATTCTAAAAATTGGCCTATTCTTGATCAATTCCTATAAAATATCCCATGTATATTTATACAAAAGTTGTTTAATCAAATGTGATCTTCCATAAACCATAAAAGGTTATACTTACAAAGACACATTGGATATAAGTGATAGGAATAGTTGCAAAATTAAAGAAATGTATCAAAGGGCTCATGGAAACACCATGATCCAATTCAAGCCTTGGTGATACACAAAGGACAATCTTCAACTTATACAAATGATACCCAAATCACTTAAATAGAATTACAAGACTGCAAAAACATGTAATAGAATCTTAAATAAAATATGTGACACAACTATTGCACATTCAAAGTAGTGAAGTTTAGAAAGCAAAGGTGCTTCTATTAACGAAAGATAGGGTATTTAGTATATATGCATATACAAATTTCAACAAGGTCAAGAATGAGAATTCTTGTGGCCAAAAGAGGGTGCAACATATATTATATGATTTTCCTAGACTATAATATATTTAACATTAGATACTTGAAACATGCTAATATTTAGCACTATTAAATTGGTTCTCCTCTCAAGAGGTGTTTATAGATACTGTAGCTAGGAATAAAGGTTCATTTGAATAGAAAAGGGTAACACATTTGACCAGTTTGCACATTTGTACCATATTTTTCCTCTCTAAGCTCAATGTGAAGTATTCTTGGTTTATAAATAATGTATTACACTATAGTTACAAAAAAGGAACCAAAATTGTAATGGATCATCCTAAATTATCTACCTTCTAGTTGCATGTTGGTTGACATCATCCATGTGTAGATCTCTTGAATTTTCCTTGTATCTACATGAAATTATGCAAAGTCATGCATGGTATTGTGTGATGAGAAATACATTAAGTCACATATTATGGTTTACAAAAATATTATTTGCATGGGGTCATGTATACTGGCATGCAATGGTAGGTGTTACACAACACATTACAAGTGATTTCTTTGGAGTGTGAAGCATTAGTGAGGTTCACACAATGCTTGAAGAAATATGGGTGTTGGCACAAGGAACAAATGGCTGCTAAAGCTTAAATTTGGTGATGTACAGTGTTATATACATACTTCAATGTTTATCTTGGTATTTATTGGCATGCACATGATTCAATTTGTCAATGTGCTAGTGTGCAAGTATCTAAATATAGTAATTTAATTCTACGGTCCTCCAACTCATATGCTACCCTAGGGTATGTCAATCAAGTCAAGTGATAGACTAGGAACAATCAACTATGTGGGCACTAATTTAGGGTGAATCATTCAATTTACATGAGTCATCTTGAGATGGCATAATGGTTTTCATGCTATGAAGCTAGCATTTATGTGTTACAATTATCTTCTCAATAGGGGAATTCATAGTGGAATAGGAAAATGTGTCATAGAATAATATAACTACAATTAAGAAATATCGAGTTCCATAATTAGGTGGAAATACTTGAGGTACCCCCCTTGTGTTTATATCATTTGTCACCACTTAATGCATAAATGGTCCCCATTTCCATTACTTTTTATTTCCTAAGTAATGGTGTTCAACTAATGCTCTTGATGTGAATGTATGTGAATGTTATTCAAGATATCACAAGATATCCATATACTCTTAGAGTTCATTGAGTACAAGGATGTATGCATACCCTTGTTGCCTCCTCAAGGTATATGTAAAGACTCCCTATATATGAGAAAAGACCCCTATGCATTAGAGAAAATTGCATGAATAATTGATAATAATTTTGCATAGTTGTACCAATTCTAAAGCAATTCAATTAGAATAGCATTAAATTGATGCAATGACATATATTATAGGGTAGACTATTTATAATTGCATGAAGTTGATTCCAATCAAAGTAGCACTTGATGCCAATGTTGTTCAATATGATATAAGTTTAGAATCGCTTACCAAGTTCTTATGCAAGAGTGAATTTGAGAAAACTCATGCACTCTACCTTTGAGACAAACGAGGAAGCTTCTTGTGAATGATGTGAAATTATAAGGGTATTAATGCTCTAAATTGATAGCAGTTTATATTTAGAATGTAACAAGATGTGTCAAAATCAAACATGTTATTCATGTATTAACCTTTGTTACTATAACTATGTTCAAAGAGGAAGTGATACTTCCTCAAATATCTTGGTTCATTAAACTAGAGTATTGTTTTTCAAATGTGTAGTCCTTCTCATCGGAATGAATAAGAGCTAGTTACAGGTTATGTTGATTGGTTTATCTTGCCACAAAGACCACAAGGGTAAATATACCAATATAATTCAATTATATGACCTCTATAATGATAGTGGCTACATGTAACTGAGGTTTGTGATATGTCTCTTTGCCGAGGATGGTTTCTCTTGTTGCACATGCAAACAATGTGATTTCCTTTGGGTGTATTTGTTGCAGAGATTGTCATTTTGAAATGCAGTAACAGCAGTTGATAGTGGATGAAAAGCTCTGGAGTTCCTGGGATTAGGTGATGACCACAACATTGTGAATAACAACAATGCAAGCACCGCCTGCAAATCTTCATAACTTTTTGTTCTGATATTATGGTTTTGTTTCAGCTAGTTATTGGGAAAACCCTCCTGTGTTTGATGCAGGAATTGAAAGTGAATATGATAATCACAGACTATTGTATGCCAGGAATGACAGGCTATGAGTTGCTGAAGACAATTAAAGTAACTCTTCTTGCTTACAATAGATTTAGACTCTAATGAAATTATTTTTTTGCTTGTATGAAAATTGGTTTGTAGTTTTTTATAGTAGGAATCAAGACTGAAGGAGATTCCAGTGTTCATTATGTCATCTGAGAATGAGCCTTCCTGGATAAGCAGGTATTTACACCACTAACATTTATCCCCATATTGTAGCTTTTGGGTTTGCCAAGATACAATTATTTTCTTGTATAGTAATTGCCATAATTATGGACTGTGGAATTGAGCAGATCATATTGAAGCCTGTGTAGATGTCAGATGTAAAACGGCTGAAAAATTCTTGAGAAAACATACAATTACAGCTCATATGTGCATGCATGTAAAAAAATTGTTTACTAACGAGAGTTCTTGACGGGGGCTTATTTTCAAAGCCAGATCATAAGAAAACTGAAGTATACTATTTCTTTACTGTTTTGGAATTTTATGATTGTACGTGTCTTTTATAGATTCTGTTTTTTCTTTTTTCTAGAATAAGCGGATTATAATATGATGAGTAAGATGTACATCTAAATCAGAAGTCCATCTTTAATTAAACTGTTGAATGGGAAGATCCATTCTGTCAAAATCATTAGAGATTGCATTTGACCTAATCATACTTAAGAGAGTTTGAACCTTATGAATGACATAATTAAAAAAGTATATCATCCTCACTCTTATACTCAACAAATGCTATTTTTAAACAGGAATTGAATAGAAAAAGAGAAAAATTTACTTTTTTAATTCTTAAATAAAGACAAACAAGTCCGAATTATTGTTTTTTAATCTTTTTTTGCATTCATCCATTGTTTTGATTTGTGTTTTTTATTTTTATTTTTGTATTTGTCCATTGTTTTGATTCATGTTTTTTAATCTTCGTTTGCATTTGTCCATTGTTTTGAAAAATCATTTAAGGCAATTTAGGAGATTTGTACTTTAATGTCTTATTCATGTATGCTTCCAAATTGTTTTTGGGAAAATGTTATACACTTGTTTAAGTTTTTCTCATAAATAATTATTAAATTTTGTGATTTGAATGATCTCTTTGATAACAAGATCTTAACCATTTTTAAACATTTGGTTTCTTATTTTTTATTTATTTTTAAAAAGAATAATTATTTATTATTTAACATGATCTTATGTGGGAATTGGTAAAAGCTCTAATTCTTTGAAGTAGTTTCAATTAAGTTTACTACTATAAAAAAGGGAATTGTAAAAACTATAGAAAGGAAATTGACAACATGATATTAACTTATTTTTTTATCATTTTAAAATAAAAACTAATGGAAGTTTAAGCAAGTCCAATATTTCTTTTTAGCATTTCTAATTTAAAATTTCTTAGTGAAAGACACATCTTTTATCATTTTAAAAATAAAGACTAATGAAATTTTAAGCAAGTTCAATATTTCTTTTTAGCATTTCTAATTTAAAATTTCTTAATGAAAGATACATCTTTGTCGTTTTTTTTTTTGCATCCTATGATAAATGCATACTTAATTGCAAGAAATATATTGCAACAAAATGACACTTCATTCTCATCATTATAGGCATATTATTATCAATATTATTTTCAATGGATCACCCTTATAAACTGATATAAATAGTGTTTCAATGTATGAGATGTAAACTTGTTTTCTTGGTGAAGTGAGGGAGTCTATGAGGACTCTCACTCAAAGCAATAGAAATCCAAGATACAACAAACAAAAGAAAAATTAAAGAGTGAAATCCTAAGAAATAGAAAGATGCATCCCACCAAATAAATTTAAGAGAATTTTGACAAGCTAGAAGATAATAAGGCATCCCCACACCACTACTCTAAAACACATAAAGGTATCCAATTTTAACCCAAAAAAACCCAAATAATCATCACTTAAGGGGAAAAGTCAAACATGTAGTCAAAGCAATCACTTTCCCTTATAGAAAAATAATACCTTATGTATTCCACTAAGATCCATTGCCAATTACATTCCTAGCTTCCAAAAACAACCTCTCAACTCGTAACTTCCTACCTCTACATATTATTGTAGGTCCACAATTAGCTTTGGTATTTTTATTTTTTGATTGATAAAAAGTTAAAATGTCTATGAATTCTAATTGTTCTACCTCTTTTACTACATCCTTGAAGTATTGCAATTTCCTTAAATCTTGCAACTTTACTCCATCAACTTCCTTCAACAGATCACATTTTGTTCTACTCAAATTCAAAACCTCAATCTCATTCAAGCCCCCATTTTTTTAAAAACTTCTAGCATGTTTAATGTCCTCTTACTCATTAAGAACTAGAGTTCACCTATTAGGAAAAAATCACCTAGGGTTCAACTCTAAGAAAAAATTGCATTTCAAGACTTTTGAATCCATTTATATAGTCAATAGTGGAAGAACCTAAGAGATTCTTAGAGGGAAACTTGGCTATCTTGTTTCCTAACTAGTTACATTAAAAGCACCTAAATAGAAATATCTCAAAATTCACAAACTGGGTCTATGATCCTTGAGAGGATACAATTCTAATTGAGTGAATGAGAGGCCTAGAAATATCCACCAAAAGATAGAACCTCACAACATACTATATAAATTAACCTACTCTTTATCAATTCCTATAAAATATCCCATGTGTTTTATGTACAAGGTTCTTTTTATCAAATTTGATCTCTCATAACCCATAAAAGCTTATACTTATAAACCCACATTGGAATATTAGTGATATGAGCAATTGCAAAAGAAAAGAAAGGAACCTAAGGTCTCATGGAGATACCGTGATCAATATCAATCATAGGTAATGCACATAGGAAAATCTTGAAATTATCTAAGTGATATCTAAATAACTTAAATAGAATTACAATATTGCAAAAACATGTAATAGACTCTTACAAAAAATATGTGAAATAAATATTATGTGCATTCAAAATAGTGAAATTTAAAAAATAAAGGTACTTTTCTTTAATGAGAGAATCTAGGGTAAAGTATATCTATGCATGCAAAGCTAAATAAGGTCAAGAATGAGAATTCTTGTGATCAAAAGAGGGTGTAATGTATATATTATCTGATTTTCCTATACTATAATAGATTTTCCACTAGATACTTGAAGCATGCTAACATTTATCACTAGTCAATTGGTTCTCCTTTGTAGAGGTGTTTATAGATAGTGTAGCTAGGAATAAAGGTTCATGCACGAATAGAAAAAAGTAACACATTTGACTATTTTGCACATGTATACCATAATTTTCCTCTCTAAGCTCAATATCAAGGATTCTTGGATTATAAATAATGCCTTACATTATAATTATAAAAAATGAACCAAAATTGTAATGGATCATCCTAAATTATTTACCTTATATAGTTGAATATTGGTATGTTTCTTGATGGTTGAAATCATCCATGTGTATATATTTTGAATTTTCTATGTATCTACATGAATCTATGTAAAGTCATGCATGGTAGTGTATGATGAGAAATACATGAAGTCACATATTATAGTTCACAATGAAAGGATTTGCATGGGGTCATGTATAGTGTCATACAATGGAGTTTTTTTCACAAAGAATTACAAGTACTTGCTTTGGAGTGTGAAGAATTAGTGATGTTCACAGAAAACATGAAGAAGTATGTGTGTTAGCACAAGTAAAAAAAAGGCTAATAAAGCTTAAATGTGGCGATGTAAATAGTTATATATGTACTATAATATATCTTGATGTTGTAATTGCAAGTAGGGGATTCAATTTGGCATTGCCTATAAGATTTAATGGTGAACTCCCAACACCCCAATATCACATGCAAGACAAAAATAACTTTCACAAGAGAGAAATGACAAGAATATCATGCTATGATTATGGATTCACAATTTCCAAGTTAAATATGTGGTGTACATATGATGCCTTTCTTATAAAGGTGAGTTGTGAGATAGTATTATACAAGATCTTGACATGTGTCTTAATATTGTACAATAAGACAACTACCTCAATAATATTAAATGACTTAGGACACATGAATTAAATGCCAAGAGATTAGATAAGATCTAATGAAAATTACCATATAGAAAATTTCCCTCCTAGGACCTAAGTAAACTTAGCATGTAAATAGGACCCACTAATGACTAGATAGGTAAAAAGAACCTATTTACACCCCAACATTGTGCTAGTGTGCAAGTGTATTTAAATATAGTTGCATTATAATCCTAAGGTTCTCCAAGTCATATGCTACCCCAAGTTATGCTAATAAAGTGAAGTGATAGACTAGTGACAATCAATTATGTGGGAATTAATCTATGGTGAGTCATTCAAGTTACATGAGTCACCTTGATATACTAGATTGATCTTCATTCCATGCAATTAACACTAATGTGTTACATTTATCTTCTCATTAGGAGAATTCATATTTGAATTAGAAAATGTGGCATAGAATAATCTAACTACAACCAAGAAATATTGAGTTCTATATTTATGTGGAAATAATTGAGGAACCCCCTTCTTAAATCATTTTTTGGCACTTAATGTATAAATGGTCTCCATTGCTACTAATTTTAAGTTCCTAGGTACTAGTGTTGAATTGATGCTCCTAATGTGAATATTTATGAATATTAAGGGATATCATAAGATATACCTAGAATCTAACATTGAGTACAAGGGTGTATGCATACCCTTTTTTACTCATCAAGACTATACATGCAAAGGCATTCTATATGTGAGAAAAAACTCCCTATGTATTAGAGAAAAATGCATGAATAATTGAGAAAAATTGTGTATCTATACCAATTCTAGAGTAATTCATTTAGAATAGCATCAAATTAATTCAATGACATAGATTATAGGGTAAAATATATATAATTTCATGAAGTTAACCCCATTTTTATTCAATTAGAATAGCACTTGATTCTAATGTTGTTCAATGTAGTATAATTTTGGGATCTCTTTCAAAGTGCTAATACAAAATTTAAGTTGAGAAAACCTATACACTCTAGATCTTTGAGATGAACTATGAATCCTTTTGTGAATTATTTAGAGCCATATGGGGATTCATTCTCTAAATTGATAGTAGTGTATGTACATATATGTAACAAGATGTGTCAAATCCAACATGTTATTCATATATTAATCTTTGTTCCTATGAGTATGTTACAAGAGGAAGTGATATTTCCTCAACTATCTTTGTTCATTAATTAAGAGCATTGCTTTGGCATATGTGTAGTCCTTCTCATAGGAATTAATAAGAAATATAACAAGTGTATTTTTAATGGTTTCTCTTGATCTATAAAGAATACAATGGTGAATATACCAAAATAATTCAACTATATGGCCTTTATAGTGATAGTGGCTACATGTACCTAAGGTGTGCACGATGTGTTCCTTGGCCAAGGATTATGTTTCTTATTGAACATGGAAACAATGTGATGTTATTTTACATGTCATGGTTGATATTATTTTTAAATATTTATGTTAAGTTCCTTCTACATGGAGTGTTGAGAAGCATGAACCTTCTAATTCATTACACAAAACTAGGTTGTGCATAGATTTCTTATCACTCAAGTTCTAGTTGTCATGCAAATTGAGGAACTTGAACTACTAGATGCTTCATCAATATTATACTATAGTGAGAAGAGAATATAATATTCTCTACTTGTGAGGGAACTAGTTAACATATACTAATGTTACATGGTTGCATTTTCATCTAGAGAGTATTGATGATGTTTGTCTTGTCCTTACAAATGCCTTCACCTTCATATGTCATTTATTCTGGTATATTAGAACCAATTCTCTTGGTGTGTTTCCAAAAACTAAAAAATAAGTATATTGAATCAAATTATAGGGCATGGAATGGATTTCCAAAATTCTCACCTATCTTCCTTTGTACATTTAAAGTATCAACTAGACCTAGGTATCGGTGCACTAATGTATGATTGATGAGAAATTTTTGAACTATGTGCACTTTGACTCGAGCCACTCAAGATCCTTGTATTTTATGGAGAGATCCTATTATAGCTTCAACATGGCTTGAGTACATTTGTCTTTTTCTTGAGGAAGTACTTAGATAGAATAGGATCAATGACCTAACCCTTATGTAGAATGAGACTTATTATCTATTCCATGATAAGACTAAATATTTTCTCCTTTGATTGGAGAGCATCTCACAACTATTGATTTTGGTGTTGGAGATGTTGGATATCCTTGAGTTCACATACGTTCTCATTTCAAGATATAAAAATGAATTATCTCATCTACGGGTTGTGCACTTTATTTCTCTTTTTATCTGTAGACATCCAAATTTAACCACTCCCATATGATCAAATTCATCCCCTTTATTCATCTATCTCATATCCCCCATTGATATTAATTAAATGATTTATTTAATTAATATTTTCCCCTTTTCCTAAGGTTCCTAAAGTATTTAATTTAATAATTAAATACTTTATCTTTCACCTATTTCCCCTCCAAATTAAATAAATATATAAATTTATTTAATTTAGTCATTTTTCCTTTCAAATTTAAATAAATTTTAAATTCTCTCTTTTCTCTCTCCTTGTCACATCCTCCATAATCCTCTTCTAATCTGGATTAATTTAATCAATCCATGATTAAGATGTGCACACCTTCTAATCAGGATCAATGTCACATCCTCCATATTTGGCCACCTGTCTTTAATCCTTCATTAGTCTTCTTAATCACCTATTTGCGCAACCTTAAGCCAATTCTCATTCCATTTTTGATATGTCCTCCAAGTCAACCTATCATAGGTACTTTCTTTATTTATCCTTGAATTCTTCCCCATGTGAATTAAAATTTCACATTTATTCTTTCAATACTTTCCTCTTCCCCATGAAGGTTGTTGGGAAATTCTAAATCCTCTCATAAGTCACATCACTCACATGGGACAAGGACCTCCTTTATGAGGACCTTTTATTATCCTCAAGGTATTTCCAATCATGTGAATTTAAAATTCACATTTATTCCCCCAACCACTTCTCTCTTCCCCGTGATGATTAGTGAGGAATTCTAAAATTCCTCACTTGTCACCATCCTTCCCACATGGGGATAATAACTTCTTTTTTGAGAAAATCTTCCCCTAATCCCAAGGTACTTGCAAGTACCTCCACCTCACATGTCCTCTCTTCACCTCACATGTCATTTTTCCACCTCATTTTCCACATGGAAAGATGTGAGTGCTTTGTGATTCCTCAACTCACCACAACCCTCCATCTTGTCCATGTTGGCTAAATCCTAGCCATTCAAATCTCTAGGGACTCCTCCCCTAAAATAGAGGATTTGGTCTCTTTTTTCTCATATAATTCATTCAATACACCTAGCATTCTACTCTCAAGCTCAAGCATTCAAGCATTTTCATCTTTCATCCTCCATTATTGCATTTCAAGATCAATTTACATTCATCCCATACAATTAGCCAAACACCCACATCCATTATTGCATTCTCCATCCAATTTAGATCATTTTGCATATCATTTTAACTGATTTTCCATCAAGGAGCACACAACCAATCTACATCGAAGGGCCAACCAAAGGATCAACTTGAGCAAGGTATATCTTTTGTTTCATTTTTTTTTGTTCAAGTTAAACTAGGCTTATCTTGAGGTGGTATTTTGTGTATTTCTCCTTTTGCATTTTTGTTGTTTTGCATCTTTTAGGGTAGGAAATCATGTTTTACACATTTCTAGAATGCCCAGTGGGACCCACAAATGGGTCTGTTACTTTCACATGCTCTGTTGTTTGAAGTTTTGTAGGTTTAGGTTACATAGGTGATTCTGCCACTAACAAAGGTGATCCTACAGCAACAGGGGCAATTTTGCATTAGCACAAGTGAGCCTACCTTCAACAAAGGCAATTATGCACTTGCAGAATCACCCATCTATCAAATAGGGGCAAATCTGCTCCCACTTTTTCAAATAGGAGAGCATGCCCCTAAATAGGAAAGCCTGCCCCTAAATAGGCGAGCCTGCCCTTGAAACAGGAAATTTTGCTCTTGAAACAGGCGATTATGCCCTTGAAACAAGTGATTATGCCTCTAAAAGAGGTGATTATGCTACTAAAATAGGAGATTCTACTTCAAAAAGGGGTGAACCTGAGGTAAAACAGAGGTTAAATTTTTAGTTTCAGTGTTTGTTTCTTCTTGTTTTTAGGTATTGATCCCCCTAACCTATTTTTTCAGTGAATTTGTTTGGTTTTACTAATGTTTGTGTAGTTGTTTCTTGTTTGTTGAAGGCTAGAGGTTAAACTACTAACTTTTTCTTGCAGGACGAGCAGGCCAAGACCTTTAGTTAGTTGTGCTTGTTTGTTATTTTCATACTATTTAGGCACATAGAACTAATTCTAGGGGGAGTCAATACACTTGTTTGTTGTGTTTGTTAGGTAGAATACTGACGCATCCAATCCCCTTGCACCATTTGGCAATCCTGGGTGAAGAGAAATCATTGTCCACTTTAGTCCTTTGTGTTACCTAGGGGATACTAGATTTTTCAAGCTCTCCCTTTGCGCTTTGTGCAAGCTTGGGGACTAGTCAAAAACATCTAGTGTCTTCTTTTAGTAGGACTTGCTTGGGGATTTCATCACCCCAAGGGACGATCCCAACCACATGTACTGGTAGGGTATATAAAAGGGGGAAAGCCAAAGTTGTACCCCAATCCAGTCACGTCGTGTGTAGTGAAGCGTTGAAGCTAGGGTGATACTTAGATAAGACATGAGAGTTTTTCCAAGTTTCCAGTACCTCGTTGGGGCTTCCAACTCATGCCTATGATAGGTTGGTGTTCACAGTTGTGCCTCACATACCATGCGTATATCGAGGATTCCATAGTTTTCCTTATTCAGCCTAGATAGAGGACTATGTTGGCCATACCCTTCTTACTAATCTTAGGATTGTGGTGCTTGAACTATCTTCTTTATATGAAACCAGTGCATCTATGTTAATTTGAGTCAGCCTTACCTTCTATTTGTTGTGTTTTGGTCCTTTTCCATAGCCATTTTTATCCAAGTTAAGTCTAGGTCTATTGTTTAGACAAGTTTTCCTTTGTCAGGTTCAATCTTGCTACTAACAAGGGAAAACCTACTATCCATAGGGGCGACCCTACCATCTATCTGAGTCATTTCACATTCAATTCCTTTCAAAATCACTCATCCTTCACAGAATAGGAAATTTTTCCCCTTACTTGGGCGAGCCTACCCCAGAGATAGGAGATCATTACATCTAAAGGGGCGATTCTACTCTCTGTCTGAGTTAGTCTATCAGCCAAACAACCTATCACACTCACCTATTTCATCAAAAGGGGTGATTCTGCCTCTAATTTGGGCGAGAATACTTCATAGTTGGGCGATTGTGCTTGTTGTTTCAGTCCCCTATCAACCCCTAGAGTCATCATATTCACCCATTCCCTGAAACAGGCGATTATTGGGTGAGTTTGCACCTTGAATAGCTAATTTTGTGTTCCGTTTAGTCAATCCATTTATCTGTTTCCCCATTTCGTTTATCCATTTCCCCATTCTAAGAGTCCATTTCCCTATTTTGAGAGTTTGTTTCCCCATTACAAGAGTCTATTTCCCCATTTGGTTAGTCTGTTTCTCCGTTTAAAGAGTCCATTTCCTTGTTCGGTGAGTTTGTTTCCTCGTTAGGTGAGCCCATTTTCCCATCAGGAGAATCCATTTGTTTGTTCGGTGAATCTGTCACCCCATTTATCGATGTTATTTGACCATTTTGAGATTTAGACAAGTTTGAAAGTTGTTTAGGCAACCTTGCACCCTAGTTGGGTGACCTTGCATCCTAGTTGGGTAACCTTGCACCCTAGTTGGGTTACCTTGCATCCTAGTTGGGTGACCTTGCATCCTATTTGGGTGACCTTGTACCCTAGTCGAGTGACCATGCACCCTAGTTGGGTGACCTTGCACCATAGTTGGGCGACCTTGCCACCTAGATAGGTGAATTTTCCCAAAAGCAGACCTTCATCCATCTTCTCGTCATCGTCATTTGCATTTATCAACACTTTCTAAAATTCATCGTTTCATTGACCAAATCACATAGGTGCATCTTAGAACATCATTATCCATCATCAGTTCATCAATCCCAATCACCTAGACTTTGTTTTAGGGGTTTTGATTTTTATGCAAAAACTTCTGAAGGCCATAACTTTTGACTCGGGTGTCAGTTTGTGTTGAAATTTTATAGGTGGTTATGTTATGAGGTGGCATGTGGATTCTCAACTGATCCTTAGTTAGTTGGTCCCCATTTCGACACATTTTTGAGGCTTCAAACTTTCACCTTGACCCTCAAAATCACAATTTAGTGTTTCTTTTCCAATTTTTGAAAAATTGTTTTCGTTAATAACTTGGAGTGCATGTTTCAGATTTAGGATGTTAGTTGGAAATTCATCCTACCTTAGTTTTAGGATTTTTTTGGGAAAAAACTGGACTCTCAAAGGTATGCCTGTGAAATTTCCTAAAATTGCAAATTTTGACATTTTTTGAAAATTGCCAAATCTGGAAACATCTGATTGTCAGCACCTTACGTCATCTAGTTAAAACCCCTAAACTTTGTTTAGAATCAATCCTATCATATCCTGTGATCCAATCCTAATCTGAGCTTTAATCCAATCATAATCTGAGCTTCAATCCAATCTAAATCTGAGCTTCAATCTAATCCCACTCTAAGCTTAACCTAAATCCTGATTTGAGCTTTAGTCCATTGCCATCAAGGATTTTCTTCTTCAAATTCATCCTATTTATCCTTTCATCACCCTTTTTTCCTTCTAATCATTTGTTCCCATTCGTATCCATCTAACCTAACATCATGCATCCTTATCTTTCATCAATGCAACCAAAAATAGTAGTCAAGGGAGATCCTAATTACGTTGACGATGATAACGAGAGTCTTATTGATCAAGAGGTATATGGCATAGATCCCCTTGATGCTATCATTTCTAGTAAGCTTTCCCCAAATTCTTTCCAAAATCCTATCACCCCTCTAAGCTATCCTATTACGTCTTCATCCACACCTAATAATGCTCCTTATGCTACCTTTGACAAGGGATATCCATTATCTTCCTCGCCCGCATCTCCATCATATCCTTCCTCTACATCATTTTCTTATCCAACATCCATGTCTTCTTATTCCAATCTAGTATCCCAACATCCCTATTATAATCCCCCATCCACATCCTCTTATTTCAACCCTTCATCTACATATTCTCACTATAATCCACCATGCCAATCTTTCCCTCCTAATCCTACATCCACATCCTCTTTCCCTAATCCACCATCCCAGTATCTTTACTACAAACCACCATCTGCATCCACTTGTCCTAATCAACCATCCATGTCCCAATACCCTAATCCTCCATACCAATCTACCCATCCTAATCCAACATCCACACCTTCTTATCTTAATCTTGTATCCCCGTCAACCTATCCTAATCCAATGTCCACATCTGCCCATCCTAATCTAATATCCACATCTACCCATCCTAATATAACATCCACACATTCTCATCTTAATCCTACATACCCATCAACCTCTCCTAATCCACCATCTAAATCTTCCCATCCTAATCCTCTATCCCAATACCTCTACTACAATCCACCACCTACATCCTCTTCTCCTAATCCACCATCCATATCCTCTTATGTCACTCCACCTTCCACCCCATCCTTTCCTAATCCTTCACCTACTCTTAGTCCTCCATCCAATCCCAATCCATCGATCCATAATCCTAATCCTCCACCAATCCATAATCCTTCATCTATTCCCATCACTCCAATTAAGCCTAGAATATGCACGATTCTCACTCTAGAGGTCCTCCAAGGACTCATGACAAAGAATATATCCCTAACTCCACATCTTGAAGTCATGGAACCATGCTGCCCCACTTCCCCATGTATAGTCACTAGTGATGAGGCCCTTCTCCATACCACACCTATCGTTACTGTTACCACCCCTAACACCACCCAAACTGTTGAAACAATCAAACCCACTAAATCTATTGAACCCCCATCTCCTACTCTGAGATCCACCAAGCCCATCAAAGATAACCAAACCCAATCACCATCTTCTACTCCTAGATCTACCCAATCCATCAAAGACACTCAAATCCAATCCACTCCTCCCACTCCTAGTAGCACCAAAATCCATTCCCATGAACTTCATGAATCCTCTATCCTTCCATCTCCCTCACTTGAGGATTCCCTCCAACACATCATCATGCCACCCACACAAGATGAGTCATGCCAAGAGATTTTCCCAAAGCATACCAACATATCCCCTCCTCCTCATCAAGACCCTACCATCCCATCTATTCCACCTCCAGATCACAGTCCTTCACCCACTTCAGCCCATGACCCCTTTGTCACTCAAAATCCAACCACTCCATCTCATGAGCCCTTATCTCTCACTATCACAAGTCCAGATCCTAGCATATCACCTAATCCCTCTCTTGATCCCTTACCACTCACTCCACCCAATCAAGATGTTGTTACCCCATCACCTCCATCTCCTGATCCTCCATCGTTTCCTAGCCATACCATCCCAACACCATGTTTATATCCCCTTGGTAATCTCACATTTATCCACGGTGGCTTCCTTGCAGAAGAGGAATCAAGCATATACCCCACCCATCATCCTCCACCTAATAATAGACTCGCATCATTCTTCCAAAATAACAATTATCCTACCATAGATCAAATGCTCAAAAACATGAACTATCAAGGAAAAGGTTTAGGCCTTCATGAGCAAGGTATTTTAGAGCCCATCCATATCAAAGAAAATCTATGTACACAAGGTCTTGGATATATCTCTCAAGACTCGCAACCCAAAAAATTTGGTACAACCTCTATACATCCTCAACAAAACTCCTCCAAAAGAATAATAGGCTCTTCTAGTCACTCCACAAAACCATTTGTCGCCATCCCCCCTCCATCATAGAGCCTCAAAAAAACCATTCATATTCCACCTTCATCTTCTGAATCCATTTTGGGTCCTTACGTCCCTCCATCCACCATCTCTCATCCTTCATCTACTCCATCTATTTTGGGTCATTATGTCCCTCCATCCACCATCACACATCCTCTAGCTACTAAGTCCATTTTGGGCCCTTATATCCCAAAATCACCTCCTCCATCTCATCTTATTTATCCTTCTATCCATCCATCACCTATCCATATCACCCATCATAAACATCCCACTCTCATATTCCCTAATCAAGATCAATAAATGCATGTACCTATACATCCTCCATCCACATATCATCCCCAAAATCCAACCTCCATCAATCCACATCATCCATCTCCTCGCACCCATCCCATTGCTATTAAAAGCACTTTGGATGCTAAAGTAAAAATGCATAAATTTAAACATCCACATGAATCTAAAGCTCCTCATGTCCCCTTAAAAATACATGTTGAAGAAAAGAAAAATCAAATCCAAAATCCAAATCAAACCCACAGGCCACAACGGCCCACCAAAGCAAAAATCAGAACCATGTGGATCCCAAATAAAAAAGATGCAATGCCTTCAAATGAAAAATTTGTAACAAAGTCCAAAGTTTCTAATCCAAAAGCTAATCATACACACCCTCTATCTCCTAAATCTATTTTGGGTCCTTATGTCCCAAAATTCACTATCCCATCTCCTCCATTTTCCCCACATCATTCATCCATTAATCCTCCTATCATTTCACATCCACCACCATAATTGCCAATGTTGGTCCTGAACTCATTACCCCACCAAATACCTACCCCATCGTTCCATCCACACACTTTCCAACATCCCATCCATTATCCCACATATCTCCCACATCAAATCCCTTTAATCCATTCTGTTGCATAATCCATTTATCCTAATAAGGTTGTACCAACATCCAACAGTCATTTCTGTACGTGGGCTCTAATTACCACATATGGAACTTGATGCTTGAGTCCATCTATATTCTTATCACATATCCTCTAAATCCACTTATCCAAATCCATTTCCGTATCCATCTCCATCCACATTCTATCCAAAAATCCAAACAAAACAAAAAATCCAAAGAAACCAAAAGAAAGTAAAAAAAAATGGAAAACAAGTTCCTTGGATAAGTACCATAATGAAAACCTGGCAAACAAGCATCATGTGTAAATCCCCATCTATCTCTTTCCAGCATTTTCCTACTATGCATCCCCTCCATCCATCTCCTCCATCCAACCTATCTTACACATCCTTCCTATCATATCCCAATCCCTCCATCCTCCTTGTGATCTTGATATAGATAGGGGCAGCCATATGTGTTGGAATATGTGCCTCAATCTCACAGGCTGAAACCTCTGGAAGAGAAAAGTCGGTATGACCTTCATTGTGTCTGGCCGACTAGAAGCTATGAAACCTTATGAAATTTTTAAGTTGTCGAGACCTTGTTGATGTCTTGCTGAATGGAGCCTATCGCTATGACATGTTGATCATTGTGACAATTATCTCTCACTACTCGGGGAGATCTCTAGCCGACAGGCCACTCTTATCGAATATTAGAGAGACTTTGGGTGACAAGCCATTTTGGGGAGAGACTTGGACATTTGGTATGTCTCATATTGACAACAGATTTTTTGTCGATAAGTGTTTCACTTGGAGTCTTCGCGGTAACACAAAGGCTTCAGTGTGAAGTATTGGCGACAGGTGTTGGTCTCACCGATGTTGTGGGGTAGTCTATTGTCAGTATGACTCCTGGTGACTGTTTGATCTTAGAATGACTTGGGAACTTCGGTATGATGTCTCACCGAAGAGCGGTAGTCTCACCAAATGGAAAGTTGATATCTACGTAACCTTTGGATATTGGTATGATCTCTTGGAAAATAGCGATTGTCTCACCGATTAGATTGCTGAGGTTGATGTGATCTTGTGAACTCGGTGGAACCTCTTGCCGATAGCAATGATTCTTGGTGACATCGATGGTTGAGTCTTGTGGCATCGAGGAGACACGGTTAGTGTCTCACCAACATGTGAATACATTTTGAACACCTTTGACCAATTAACCATCCTACATGGTTTGTCCTCGACCAATCAAGGAGCAGAATGAGAAGTTGGACTGTTGTGACTGTTACTGAGAGGAAGATCAACAGACCAGGGGTGTCATGGATATACTTAGAGATGGAAGATTTTAATCAGTCAGTTTGATTAACAGTTGGATGAATGGTTGGATGAATAGTTCGATGAGTGATCAGTGAATTTCATTATGAGTGTATTGAATCTTGAATGTTTTGTACAAGGTTGATCAAGGATTATGTTGCTGTAATTTGACATCACAAAGATAAGTCTAATCTATGTCTGTAATTTCCATTACTGTAATACAAAGGGGCTTTTCTTGGTGTGGTGGGTTTTTCTCCCGTAAGGGTTTTCCCACGTAAATCTGGTGTTCATCTGTGTATGATTATTTCTTTGTTTCTGTTATTGCTTTCAAGTGTATCTTAATTGGACTGTAATTGAAAACTTAAAGGTATCTTTGCATTCTTCCCTGAGGTTTTGATGTTAGGAGAGTTAGTTCCACACCTTAGCTTTCCTTACAAGTGGTATCAAAGCTTGGCCAGTTGTGTTATCCTTGTGGGTACGTTGGGTTTTTTGTGTCAATTTCTGTTCAGTGGGAGTCTTGTAGAAGTCTTGTTAATTTGAATTACAGATTGAGATGGCTAGCACGTCAGGAAAACTGAAATAGAGAAATTCAATGGCAGCAACTTTGAGTTGTGGAAACTCAAAATGGAAGATTTGTTAGTTGATCATGATCTCTGGATTGTTGTGTCTGAACGAAGCCTACAGGCATGAAGCAAGAAGATTGGGACCTTGCAGATAGAAATTCTAAGGGGCTGATAAGGCTCTGTTTGGCAGACTTCATTCTTCTGAATGTGCATGAAGAGAAGACTGCATATTCCTTGTGGAAGAGACTGGCATCTATTTATCAGGGGAAGTCCTTGGTGAATAAACTGTTCCTAAGGAAGAAGTTGTACACTTTGAGAATGTAGGAAGGAGGGTCTATAGCTAATCATTTGAACACATTCAACATGTTGATTGCATAGTTAACATTTTTTGGTGTGAAGATTGATGAAGAGGATCAATGTATTCTTTTGTTGTGTTCTTTGCCAGACTCTTGGGATCACCTGGTGATGGCTATTGGGAGTACAACAACCAATTTCAAGATAGAAGATGATGTTGCTTCCTTGTTATCAGAAGAGATGAGAAGGAAATCTTCTAAGATGGCGAAGGAGGCCCTTGCTGTTAGAGGTAAATCGAAAGAAAAAGGCAAGAAGGACAAGAAGTCAAAATCAAAATCAGAGGGGAGATCAAATTCTCCTGGCAAGAAGTCCAAGGTGAAGTGTTGGAATTGTGGGCAACCTAGTCATGTCAGAAAGGATTGTAAAGAGGAGAAAAAGAAGAAGAAAAAGAACTCTTCTGACAATGATTATTCTCAAAGTGATGTAGATGCCTTCATTACAGCCTTGGCTATGCAGGCATCAAATGATGTCTGGCTAATTGATTCTGAAGCATCTTTCCACATGACATCACATAGAGACTGGTTCACAAAGTATGAAGAATACGATGGTGGAAAGGTGTATTTGGAAAGTGATTCTTCATTGGAAATAGTTGGTCATGGAAGATTCAGAATTCAATTCACTGATGGAAGAGTGAAGGGAATCAATGATGTAATGCATATACCAGATCTGGCTCAAAATCTGATATCTGTCAGTAAGCTGAATGATATTGGAGTGCAAGTCACGTTCTCTAGAAATGGCTGCAAGATGACTAGAGGCTCAATGGTGCTAGCAAGGGGTGCTTGTATTGATACCTTGTATAAGCTGGATGCACATGTTGTTCAAAGTAACAGTGTCTCTAAAAAGTCACAAAAAGCTACTCATGGAGGAAAAGAGGGAAATATTCCTAATTGTGTAAACTCCCTGGAAGTTAAACTTCTAGCAAAAAAGATTATGCTCTGGCATCATAGGCTAGGCCACATTGGAGAGAAAGGTTTAAAACCTTGAAGAATAAAAACTTGGTTGAGGGGCTTGATGATTGTAACCTTGAATTTGAATTATGTGAACATTGTATATATGGAAAACAACACCATGTTTCTTTTTATTCCATTCCTCATAAATCTTCTGGTTTGCTAGATTATATTCATTCTGATGTATTTGGTCCAGTGGATGTTCCTTTTTTGTCTAAGTCAAGGTACTATGTATCGTTTATTGATGATTATTCAAGAAGAGCATTTGTCTATTTTTTGAAAAGTCAATAAGAAGTGTTCAGTCTGTCTAAGGAATTTAAGAACCTTGTAGAAAATCAGACTAGAAGAAAAATAAAATGTTTTAGGACTGATAATGGTGGTGAATTTTGTTCTAATGAATTCGAGAGGTATTGTAAAGACCATGAGATTAAAAGACATAAGACTACTCCTTATAATCCACAGCAAAATGGAGTTGCAAAAAGGTTCAATAGGATAGTGATGCAGAGAGCACGAAGTATGCTAAGTAGTGCTGGCTTGGAGGAGAAGTTCTGGGTTGAGGTTGTTGCTATTGCATGTTACTTGATAAATTGTTCTCCAAATTCTGCTCTTGTTAAGAAAACACTTTTTGAAGCGTGGTCTGGTAAGAAGCCCTCTCTGAGACATATTCGTGTTTTTGGTTGTGAGGCATATGCACATGTGCCATATGAGAAAAGATCTAAATTGGAGAACAAAGCTGTCAAATATATTTTTATTGGCTATAGTGCTGGCATAAAAGGATACAAGCTTTGGGATCCTGATACTAAGAAGGTTCTATACATTAGAAGTGTAATCTTTCGTGAGTTGAAGCCTTCTACCTTGGATTTGCAGTCAGAGACAAAATCAGAAAACAAAAAGGATGTAGTTGAAATTCCTCCTACACCAGATAAAGAGGAAATGAAAATTCAAAATGTACCTGAAATTGAGGAGAGCTCAAGTATTTCTGAAAGTTTTGAAGAAGAAGAAGAACAACCTCAGCCTCAACACGTGAGGAGGTCAACTCGTGAAAGAAAGCAACCTAATAGGTATGGGTTCTCTTTGATAGATTCTACTTATTCCTATGCTTTAATTTCTAGCACTAATGAGCCTAGGACTGTGAAAGAGGCATTTAAAATGTCTGATTCAAACTCTTGGTTGGAAGCCATGAATGAAGAAATGGCATCATTAGAAAATAATGATACCTAGAGTTTGGTGCCCTTGCCTGAAAGCAGAAAAGATGTGGGCTGTAAATGGGTATTTAAGAAGAAAATAGGTCTAGATGGCAGTGTGGAAAAGTACAAGGCAAGGTTGGTTATGAAGGGTTATTCCCAGGTAGAGGGAATTGATTATGGGGAAATTTTTTCTCCTATAACTAAGCCGACGTCCATTAGATTTCTTTTGTCACTTGCAGCAGCGTATGACTTAGAGGTCGAACAGATGGATGTGAAGACATCATGTCTTCATGGTGATCTTGAAGAAGAGATTTATATGTCCCAGCTTGAGCACTTTGTAGAAAAAGGTAAAGAAAGATTGGTTTGCAAGTTGAAAACATCTCTGTATGGGTTAAAGCAGTCTCCTAGAATAAGGTACCAAAAGTTTGATACTTTTGTATTGTCTTTGGGATTGTAAGATCAAAATCTGATCATTGTGTATATAAAGTTGAAAGTGATCAAGTCCTTATTATTGCTCTCTATGTTGATGATATGTTGTTCATAAGCAATAGTAAGTTAATGATTTCTGATCTTAAGTCTCAATTGTCTGCAAAGTTTGAAATGAGAGATCTTGGTGCAGCAAAGTATATTCTAGGAATGGAAATAACTAGGGATAGAAAGAATAGAAAGCTTTGGCTCAGTCAGAGTAAGTATGTTAATACTGTTCTAGAGAGATTTTGTATGAATGATTGCAAGCAGCTAGTTGTTCCAGTTTTATAGGGAACGAAGCTATCTGTTGAAGACTATCCAAAATCTCCTACTGAGATGGAAGACATGACCAATGTACCCTATGCTAGTGTGGTTGGCAGTCTAATGTATGCAATGGTCTGCATAAGTCCATACATTGCCCAAGCAGTGGGAGTACTTAGTCATTTTATGGCTAATCCTGGAAGGACACATTGGGATGTTGTGAAAAGAGTATTCAGATATTTGAAGGGCACTTCAGAATATGCTTTGTGTTATCATGGGAACTTGGTTGAATCACAAAGGACTCTCAGCATTCAAGTTTATGTGGATTCTGATTGGGCAGGGGACATTGACAGCAGGAGGTCCACCAGTGGATACATTTTCATGATGAATGGTGGTGTAGTGAGTTGGATAAGCAAGCGGCAAGATGTAGTCGCTTTGGCCACTACAAAGGCAGAATACATGGTAGCTACACATGCTTGTAAAGAAGCAGTTTGGTTAAAATGTTTGTGTTCTAACATTGGTTTTGATGTAGGGAAAATAACTATTCTGTGACAGTCAAAGTGCAATTTTTCTATCAAAGAATCCTACTTTCCATGCCAGGATGAAACATATAGATGTATAGTATCATTTTGTACGAGATATGGTGGAGGATGGAAAGATCATTTTGGAAAAAATTGATACTCTAGAGAATGTTGCAGATGCATTGACGAAGCCAGTGAGCACAGACAAGTTCAGGTGGTGTGAAAATTCGATGGGCCTCAGTGCCCATGAATTTCAGTAGTTTTGTTATGCTCTGGAGGTTCCTATGTGATCTTCATCAAGTGGGAGATTGTTGAAATATGTGCCTCAATCTCACAGGCTAAAACCTCTTGAAGAACAAATTCGGTGCGACCTTTATTGTGTCTGGCTGACTAGTAGTTGTAAAACCTTATGAAATTTTTAGGTCGCTGAGACCGTGTTGATGTCTTGCCGAATGGAGCCTATCATTGTGGCATCTTGATCACTGTGACAATTTCTATCTCTCATCGCTCAGGGAGATCTCTAGCCAACAGGCCACTCTTATTAGATATCGGAGAGACTTTGGGTGATAAGCAGTTTCAGGGAGAGACTTGGACATTTAGTATGTCTCATACCGACAACAGAAGTCTTTCCAATAAGCATTTCACTTGGAGTCTTCGTAGTAACACAAAGGCTTTGGTGTGAAGTCTTGGCAACGGGTGTTGGTCTCACCGATGCTGTGGGGTAGTCTATTGTCGGTATGACTCCTGGTGACTATTTGATCTCGGAATGACTTGGGAACTTCGGTATGATGTCTCACCGAAGAGCGATAGTCTCACCAAAGGGAAAGTTGATATCTATGTAACCTTTGGATATCAGTATGATCTCTTGGCGAATAGCGATTATCTTTCTGATTAGATTGCTGAGTTTGATGCAACCTTGTGAACTCAGTGGAACCTCTTGCCGATAGCAATGACTCTTGGCGACATCAATGGTTGATTCTTGTGGCATCAGGGAGATGCAGTTAGTGTCTCACCGACATGCGAATACATTTTGAATTCCTTTGACCAATTGACCATCCTACGTGTTTTTTCCTTGACCAATTAGGGAGCAGAATGGGAACCGCTAGTAGTTGGACTGTTGTGGCTGTTACTAAGAGGAAGATCAACAAACCAGGGGTGTCATGGATATACTTAGAGATGGAAGATTGTGATCAATTCGATTAACAGTTGGACGAATGGTTGGATGAATAGTTCGATGAGTGATCAATGAATTTCATTTTGAGTGTATTGAATCTTGAATGTTCTGTACAAGGTTGATCAAGGATTATGCTATTGTAATTTGACATTAGAAAGATAAGTCCAATCTTTGTATGTAATTTCCATTACTGTAATACAATGGGGCTTTTCTTGGTGTGGTGGGTTTTTCTCTCATAAGGGTTTTCCCACGTAAATCTGGTGTTCATCTATGTATGATTATTTCTCTATTTCTATTATTGCTTTCAAGTGTATCTTAATTGGACTGTAATTGAAAATTTAAAGGTATCTTTGCATTCTTCTCTGAGGTTTTGACGTTAGGAGAGTTAGTTCCGCACCTTAGATTTCCTTTCAATATATGCATGCTTTGGACATCTCTTAGCATACATTCCCCTCACCAATACACTATCCTGGTCCTTATCCACATCCATCTACCTTATTTTTCCACTCGTCATGCTAACCATTAGTCTCCCTTCCTTATCCATGCATCCAATCTACATCCATCTTCCTCCCTTATCCACCCATCATATCCTCCTCCATTTATCCCCTTTATCTTCCCATCCACTCATCTTTCGTCCCTCCTGCCTCATCACACATGACATATCTAGAGTGGGGGCATCTACCATCTTTGTGACATAGTCCTTGGGGACATCCTTCATCCATCATATCATCCCTTTCATCTCCCCATCCTTATCTTTATATCCTTCCAAAAAATCCCTTCCATCTCACCATCCTAATCTTCCTATCCATTATAGCATAGCATCCCCTCCATCTCCCCATCCTTATCTTCCTATCCATCCATCCATCATAGTATCCCTTTCATATCCCCATCCTTATCTCCTTACCCATCTAAAAATGTTTTTCATCTCCTCATCCTTATCTTCCTATCCATCCATCATAGTATCCCTTCCATCCCCCATGCTTATCTCCCTATCCATTCATCTTTATCCTCGTCCCATCTCATAATCCCTTGCCATTGGTATCTAGATATATGCTTCCCCCCATGCAACCCAATGACATTTATCTCATCATCATCACTCCCACTTCTTTTTCACATCTTTATCATCTCTTATTGCTTCTCCTCACTCATCTCTCCATCATGTCATCCTCCCAATTCATCTTTTGATGATTTGGATAACTATCCCATCCCTAAGGTTCATCCAATCACCATCATCTTGTCCAATCCACATGATCTCTCTTGTCTCATTGTATCAGTTTCCTCATTTTATCCACTTATCATGGTCATCTCATTGTCCTTTATCCATGGTCGGTCGCCAGCTTTTTGTCGAACTACATTGCCCCTGTGCTTTCATGTAGGCAAGGTCGGTCATTTGATTTTCCCCTAGGGATTTTATCCGTCATGTCTTTGTCATCCATCGATGTCTCCATTGTCTTCTTTCCACTTTTATCCATGTTCAGTCGTCAGTCTTTTATTGAACTACGAGGGCTCTACACTTTCACACAGGAAAGGCTAATCTCTTATCAACCCTCGAGCCCCTAGGTCTTTAGGGTGTGTTTGTTTTGTGTCTTGTGTCTTGTCATCATGTTGAGTCATCAAGTATGTCCCTATCTAACTGTCTATTAACAAATGAGATCCACCAATATCATTAGATCCAGTAGATTTTTGATATCTAGTGTCATTCCAATCAATTAGTTTAGTCTCCATCCTTGGTCTTAATAGGATGCATCCTTCCTAACAGACCTCATCAATCCCATCTATCCTATTGATCCTATGGCAAAGGATGTTTGAAAATTGATTGTGATTTTTTGATACTTTTGGCTTTTGTTTATCATTTGAGCTCCCTATCACAACTTGTAAAGGCCACCATGATCTATCATATCATGGTGTGTTTTGACTGGTAAACATAAGGGCATATCTTGATCTTTTGTTTTTTTTGTCTTCTGTGTTGTCCCGTGTAGTACCCACCAAGACTCCTGTGGTTTCATGTTACACTGGGGCATCCTTTTGTATTTGTGGTTATCCCAATGCCTAGCCCGACCAAGGTCTCTGTGACTTTAGGGTGTTGGGATATCATTCTTGTCTATTGTGTTTGTTTTATGCATTCAACACTAATCCACCTTGGTTTCACATACCCTGGCACTTGGTTTCTTATGCTATAGCAAAAATCAGTGCTCTGAAAATGGCAAATCGCATTAGGATGGCATTTCATGTTCAGTTCCATTGCATTACATCTATACCTAGCCTATGACCCATGATTTTTTTTGTGAAAACATTCACTTTCCATCCCCTTTTCTTCTTAGGATACCCATTGTTCCCAAATCATCTAATCACATCCTTGGTCTTGTTCCCAGCCTTGCTACAAGCCTTGATCATCATCATCATCATCATCATCATCATCATCATCATCATCATCGGGATGTATCCCTCCCTACCTTTTGGTGTTGCTTTGGGATGTATCCGCCCCTCATCCACAACACTTTCATCATCATCATCAGGATGTATCCTTCCCTCATCCACAACACTTTCATCATCATCATCAATATGTATCCTTCCCTATCCTCATGTTGTTTTAGGATATATCATTCCCTCATCGACAACACTCCATCCATCATCAACCCATTTTGGCTTGTCGCTTGATCGGGGAAACATCACCTTTGTCCTTAAATACATTTGTTCTTCCCAATCTCCTATCGCTTATCATTCACTCTTATCCATCACTTTGCATCATCTTCCTCATATACCCTTTCATTGTCTCATCCATTTTGAGAGCACACCTGAGTTCTCTTGAACCTGCATGTCCTCTTGACGAGGCATCCCCAATCCCTAATCTTCATCTTCCCTCCCATCATCCTTCTTCCTAGTCACTCCTTTGATTACTAGGGCATCTTTCCCAATCTAATCATCTTCTTCCTGGTGCTATCTTTTAATATTCTTTGAAGTGATGCTACTTTGTAACACCATCTCAAAGAGGGGAAAAATGTAAACATCCAAATTTTACCACTCCCATATGATCAAATTCGTCCCCTTTATTCATCTATCTCATATCCCCCATCGATATTAATTAAATGATTTATTTAATTAATATTTTCTCCTTTTCCTAAGGTTCCTAAAGTATTTAATTTAATAATTAAATACTTTATCTTCACCTCTTTCCCCTCTAAATTAAATAAATATATCAATTTATTTAATTTAGTCATTTTTCTTTTTGAATTTAAATAAATTTTAAATTCCCTCTTTTCTCTCTCCTTGTCACATCCTCCATAATCCTCTTCTAATTTGGATTAGTTTAATCAATCCATGATTAAGATGTGCACACCTTCTAATCAGGATTAATGTCACATCCTCCATATTTGGCCACTTACCTCTAATCCTTCATTAGTCTTCTTAATCACTTGTTTCCACAACCTTAATCTAATCCTCATTCCATTTTTGGTATGTCCTCCAAGTCAACCTATCATAGGTACTTTCTTTCTTTTAATACTTTTCTCTTCCCCATGAAGGTTGTTGGGAAATTATAAATCCTCTCATAAGTCACATCACTCACATGGGACAAGGACCTCCTTTATGCGGATCTTGTCTTATCCTCAAGGTACTTCCAATCATGTGAATTTAAAATTCACATTTATTCCCCCAACCACTTCTCTCTTCCCCATGATGATTAGTGAGGAATTCTAAAATTCTTCACTTGTCACCATCCTTCCCACATGGGGACAAGAACTTCCTTTTTGAGGAAATCTTCCCCTAATCCCAAGGTACTTTCAAGTACCTCCACCTCACATGTCCTCCCTTCACCTCACATTTCATTTTTCCACCCCATTTTCCACGTGGCAAGATGTGAGGGCTTTGTGATTCCACAACTCACCACAACCCTCCATCTTGTCCATATTGGCTAAATCCTAGCCATTCAAATCTCTAGAGACTCATCCCCTAAAATAGAGGATTTGGTCTCATTGTTCTCATAACATTCATTCAATACACCTAGCATTCTACTCTCAAGCTCAAGCATTCAAGCATTTGCATCTTTCATCCTCCATTGTTTCATTTCAAGCTCACTTTGCATTCATCCCATACATTTAGCCAAACACCCACATCCATTATTGCATTCTCCATCCAATTTAGATCATTTTTCATATCATTTTAACTGATTTTCCATCAAGGAGCACACAACCAATCTACATCAAAGGGACAACCAAAAGATCAACTTGAGCAAGGTATATCTTTTGTTTCATGTTTTTTTTGTTCAAGTTAAACTAGGCTTATCTTGAGGTGGTGTTTTGTGTATTTCTCCTTTTTCTTTTTTTTTCTTTTGCATCTTTTAGGGTAGGAAATCATGCTGCACACATTATCCATAAGTGTAATAGTGAATATATGCACATCTAATATCAATTATTTCACTTAGTGTCAATACTAATGACATATAGTGTAAAAAAAGTTATGGTACCAAAAATGTGTGTCAAGACTCAATGATGCACAAAGGATAATACATAAATTTTTTGAGTAATGGTTATTAATAAAATAGAATCATTTATTATATAACATGCAATAGGATCTTAAATAAAATATGCAAAATAACCATTAAACATTTGACATTGTAAGAGGATAACAAACAAAGTTGTTTCTATTTAATGTAAGAATAGGATAAAGTATATATGTGTACAAATTTCAACAAGGATAAGAATGATAATTCATGAAATTAGAATAAATGGTAACACATACTATCTAATCTATATAGACCATTATATATTCTATTATACTCAATCTAAAAATACCAAATTCTTCTTATCCTAGCACCTTTGTGCACTTAGGCCTTATTTTATCATCAAATATAATTGATACAAGAAATATTTATATGGGTCTTAATTTGTCAAAATGTGTTGCATTATTTTCCTTTGGGTAAGTGCAGAAAGATGAGGGGCCGAAAAGGTGCTTAAGTGGCCAACTTTTTTTCTAAAATCAGGAAATACTAACCTTGGATGAGAAATTGAGGATGGTTACACTCAAAATTTTAAGATATCCAACAAAAATAATGTATGCAGTGCTCTAAGTCTACTTTCTAAGCTACTATTTTTTTTTAAATGGTAGAGATTAAGGGGATCAAAAAAGGGAGCAATAGAAATTGGTGTTGTTTTTTTTCAAAAAACATAACATAGCATCTTTTTTAGCTACTTAAAAGGTTAACATTATTTTGGTATTTTTAAAATCACTTCAGTGAGAAATTAGCTAACAGTGTGTAGTTTATGCCTGATTGTTTTGATAATTTTTAATGAATATTTGATTTTTTACTAATTTTCAAAGTGGACACATCCTGAAAAATAGAATTTTGGCTACCCTATAATTTTTGAAAACTAATTGAAAATCTTTATTTTTTGAATATGTGTAGAATGGTGTCTTTTTTATAAAAATGTAATTTATTTGAAATTTCAATGAAAAGTTAAAAAATAAAGTAAAAAATACCAAACATTGGTTTTTGACAAAAAATGGACACACAAACAAAATAAATTAAAGATGAAAGCCTTAACATTGTCAAAATATGAAAAAAAATACATCATTAAATAGCTAAGAGAGAGCCTAAAATTACCCTAGTGTTCAATTTACTTGACCTTGAAACACGTGCAAACCAAATGGTTAGCATGAACGAGATTATGTGAAATCTTGTAGAATCTACAAAAACATGTCTTTAGACATTGGGAAGGCACTCCAAGCCTTTGGGTTGGGAATCCAAAGCAAATCCAATCCTAAGGCTTGGGGATTCCCAAAGAAAGATGTAACATGAATGCATTATAACGCTCTCACATTTTGTTTTGTATTGAAATTTGTTCCTTTTCAATGAAATTCAAAAAATGCACCAAAATACATTACCCAAATGCACCAAAAAGAATTGCCAAAATGCGAGCATGTTATAATGCGCTCACATTTTGGTCTACATTGAAAAAAAATTCTAATCTTTTTTTCTCTTTCTTGTTTTTCAGGGAAACTATATACATGAAAGTGTAAGTTGAAATTAACATATGGACATTTACTTTATGGTTTCAAGATTTTTGAGAGTGGTTTCAGATATCTAGGAGTTATAACATACAAATTATAGTTTTTGGAAGATCTTAAAAATTTTCAGACTTAGTCAAATTTCAATAATTAGCATGTCAAATTTTAGTAATTAGGAGGTCAAATTTTAGTAATTAGTAAGTTGTATCATATTTCTCTCTCTCATTATGTATCCCTTATGCCCTATGCCTCTCTCTCTCTACCTCTCTATCACTCTCTCTTTCCCTCTCTACTTATCTCTATCTTGCCATCTCTCTCTCTCACACACACACATACATGCACACTCTCCCCCCTCTATACTTCTCTCCCTATCTGAGTCTCCCTCTTTCTATCTATTTCTCTTTGTCTCTCTCTATCTCACCTATGTCTCCCTCCCTACCTCTTTCCCTTTCTACTCTCTTTGTCTAGCTCTATCTAACTCTCTCCATCCCTCCCTCTCTCCCCCTCTTTCTCTCTCACTCTCTCCTCTCTATCTCACCTGTAGAGGAGGGGGATTGACTGCTCAGGACCCCAGGTCATGGGAGGGTCTAGAACAATCAACTACCCTAATCTACCTCACACTAAGAATTGTTTAAGATAGTTTTGATATCTTTAGAGGGAAATTTAATGAAGGAAAATTGATCTGTCACTATCATTTTGTCAACCTGAGAGTTTAGGAAACCAAGTGAGAAAATTCTTGAGTCAAGACTGCAGCCTAGGAAACTCTTACCCAAAGGACTCCAATGCAGAAGATGGAAAACAACATAGTACACTTTTTTCTTGGCTAGGCGTCAGCATCCATACACATAGAGAGTATAAATTACAATCTAGACTAACAGAGAATTAACTAACAACTTGATACGTACAGTTTTAAATGATGAAATAAAAAGTTGGAAACAACTAAATGGCTAAAACAACAAGAAGAATACTTTAACTAAAAAAGATGGTATTTGATAACAAAAAAGGTGGTAGAAACCAAAAAAAAATGTTGATCCAGCCTCCTAAAATATCCACACGAACACGGTACCTACACATAGCAGAACAGGGAAAATGTTGGGGCTATTTCAAGGCTTGCCACAGTGAAACCTGTATTTTGGTGTTCCCACCTCCACTAATAGCATGAATAGCCACAAATAGGGAAAGTGTGATAAAGAAATTATTTGAAAGGAAGAAACACCATGCAATGCTAAAAAAATATGCTACATAAATCAAGTAGCGATGCTAAATAATATGGATATCACCTCCCAAACAAGATTCCCTCAATAACGTGAAGGGATATGTGAGCTTACAAGCTTGTAGAGTACCAACGTTACCACAAAAATGAGAGTGAAAGCAGAAAAGTGTTGACTTGGAGCTTCAAAAATGGTGGAAGTGTTGAGAAGTGCATAGAAGCAATTGTGATTGAGTGAGATTGAAGAATCTTGAAGAAGATCAAATTAATCAAGAAGATCATGTTTTGAGGATGAATAGAATCCCAAATAAATGTTCAAGGTTGGTCAAGGGTGTAGAGCATCACCAATTGAGAAGTGTAACGCCTCTACAAATTCTAGAGGTCAGAATCCTATCAGGATGGTAGCGTGTCGCACAGACGTCTGCATGTCGCACTTTTGTCCCTAACAAAAACTCCCTCACCGACACTATAGAATGCCACCAAGCGGGTGGGAAGCGAATGGATTAGGTGGAATAGCATATTCAAGTTTAATTATTCTAAGGTAAGGGGTGTAAATGGGGAATTTTCAAGGGGTGAAAATTCACTCCATCACATTTTTCCCCCACTTTAGCAAGCATATTTGCTACCAAATGTGAGCTAAAGTAGATCAAAAGAGTTCAAAGAAAGTATACATGAACCGTCAAGGAAGAAAACTATAATCTGACACATCTGAAAGCATAGGAAGAGGAGATGGATCCACATGTACTCAGTCTTGAGGAGAGTTGAGAAAAATGCACCATCAGAGGAGATGGCTCAACATGTACTTACAGAAGGTGAACAAAAGACACTGCAAGTGCTCGGTCCTATAAAGTTGAACAAAGAGATCCCGTAGGATGAAATTGCTTCACAAGTCCTTGGACTTGCAAAGAATGTGTGCCCCTAGGTGCTCAATCTTGATGCAAGCCAGATGTGAGACGCTCTATAGAGTCTGATGGGGCCTTATAGGTACCAGGTTCTATGAGGTCAATTGAAAAGTAGCTTCGTAGGTGCACCTGCAAAGCAACATTGTAATTTGTAGGTAGAACATGTTAGATATAAAAAAGAAGCCACACATTCAGATAGGAAAACAATCACACAAATATTCAACAATTGAAGGAAAAGCTTTCAAAGGGATCCCTCAAGAACCCTTCAAAAGAAACAAGGGGTCCACTCGAGGGATGCTCTGTTTGAAAGTGATAACATTTTTGGAAAGAGATAACATTTTTTTCCAATGATTCCAGCATCAAGGAATCCTTCTAAAAGATTCCTTTTATCATGCAATTTGAAAGAAAGAATGCTCCCTCACAAGTGCAATTTTTTAGACTTCTCCATCAGAAAAAGTACTCCCTTCTTTAAGGAAATTTTTTAGATTTTATCTTACGAATCCATGATGAAAGAAAAAAATTGGCTAGGTATCCATGTTGAAGAATGCAATTTTTAAAAAATTAGGGATTTTTAGTAAGGGATTCATTGGCTACTGAATACACCTTCTAAAAATCAAATCACTATGATAGCCCCCCCTTAGGATGGTGTGTGCCAAACTCAAAGGCATGTGACATCCTAAGGAGAGAAAAGCAAAAGTGAAAGTAGTGTTGTAGCATGTTGAACATGATGAGATGTAACCATGGTAATGTTGTCACACACACGAGGGACAACACATAATCACCACAACATCATAAATAAATAAATGAAGAGAGAAAGATACAAAGAAAGGACAAGCAATGACATAATGAACAAGAGAGAGGGGGATCTAATATTTCAGGGTCAGAGTTGCTCATAAATATAGATAGATAGGTATAATAATATATATGAACTATCATTAGCCCCCTACTATATCGGACCATGTGAAGAAGGGCACGCAAAAATAAAATAAAAATAAAAAATTGGGTCAACATTGAAGGGAGGCCTAAATTCCCCCAACACTTTCCATTGTCTCCAATTGTTGAAAATTAAGGTACAACAAAGAGAAGAATGATGTTACAAATAGAAGAGGTTTTATGATACAATAACATTCTTGTATCCAAGAACCTATGAGGGTGGCAAGGGTCCTCCAGGAACACACAAAACAAGCACGGGGGAACGCAACACACACACAATCTAATCTACAAATAAAGAATTGGTTCCCCCTAGTCCTCATCAACCAAGAGGTCATTGTTCTCCCAATGTAGATCATTGTAAGGGGAGGGTGGATGATCCTGCAAGGATAGGAAAGAAAGGGGGTACCCTCTAACTCTCCTACAAAAATATCCAAGCAAGAAGGCCCCTTGAGATCTTCTTCACTCAATTCTTGTGAGGTAAACATCAGCAACCTTGCAAAAATGTTTGATAGAGTCGAGACATCATCTATAGAGTCAAAAATTTGCTTTTTGAGAGTGTCATGTGTCAACTGAGTAGGTGATGAGGGAGGTGCCCAAGATCCATTGTCGAACTCACCGAAAGGCTCAAGGAAAATGAAAAACTCCAGGGACATCGAGGTTGCCTCTATAACTAAGGCGGTGCAATCCAACACAGAACCAACTTCCGAAGAAGATGATCCCTTCTTTTGACCTCCATTAGAAGTAGGTTCATCCTCCAAATTTTGCTTCATCGAAGGATGCAAGATCCCCACATATGAAGAAAAAGGTGATGAGGAAGAGAAGAAAATTGTAGCAGACACCACCGAGGTATTCAACATATCCACAAGTTTGGGGAAAGGTGGGATGTCTAGAAGGGACATCAGAAGAGGAGGCTCAGCTAAAGGAGCAATGAATACTTGCACCCTCTTCGGGTGAGGATCATTCACACTTGTAGGGCGATCCAAAAATAAGATTGAGGTAGAGGGAACTAGAGCAGAAGGGGAAAAAGAGGACATAGCAAAAGACACTAAGGTAGGGGCTGTTTCCTCCCCTTCCTCATTCTACAAGGTATCCTACTCAGCAACCAAAGCCTTCCTCTGATGCTTATTCTCACACACAAGGTGATTTGTATGGATCTAAGAGCTAGAGGTTGTAGCTTGGGGAGGAATGGAAGGATCTTGTTTAGCCATTAGAATTTCCATCACCACTATTTGTGATGGAGGGAGTGACTCCTAGACTAGAACAAGAGGAAGAGATGGAGTAGATGGATCAACAAATCAGGAAGGACACTCGACTACCTCAGCTACAAGCCTCTTCCCATTCACTACCTTAGAGGTAGGAGTAGTAGGAGGCTGCAAAGGCTGAGAGGTAGAAGATACTTCATAGGGACCCTTCCCCTTACCATACAAGATGGGTCTATTCATCATGAGTAATATGAAAAAGGTGGAATACCTGACGCTTGTCCTTCTGCCAAGCGAGCACCATCGGACTCGCCAGGAGATGCATAGAGGGGGAAGTCAATGGTGCCATAGCAGGGTGAGGGAAAGAGGTAGGTGGAACTACAAAGGAGGAAGAAGAAGATCCCTAAGCAAGCTTCCCTTCCCCTTTTGAGAGGAAGAGGTAGCCTATTGTTGCACTACGGGGTAAGTCATTTTCAACTACACCTTGCCCCCAGTCTTATACTTAACATAATTTCAATAAATAAGGCTCGTTCTTGGAGGAAGCGGACCAACCTAGGTGGGCCAAAAATGATCCAATGAATAACCCCCACGAGATACCAACAATTGATACCCAGTGGCATGCACGACATGCACTACACCTTTGTGAGATAATTTCATACATTTATGAATAAAAAAAGTGACTTCATTCATGGAAACTAGCCAAGGGATGCCTAGGTTCACCATGAACAGGTCAAATTTTGAGATGACATCATAGTATTCACAGCCCTAGGTCCTACTAGGATGATAAGAATTATAGAGCCATAAGGAACAAGAGAGAGACCATCATGAGTATGTATAGTGGTTTTCATCTTCTCATATTCCTCCCTCTCTAAGGAATTTAGTAAAAGAGTCTCTTCCATAATAACATTCATATGACTTGCAAGGTCCACAACGACTCCTATTACAATGTTTCAATTGATGTGAGTGAGAATGTATAGGGGATAAGCTTTGTTATTCATGGATAAATCCTGTGATGTAAAAGTCACATCTAGTGAACTAGTCGTAGGTTGAGGGGGAGTACTATGAGTGAGCAAGACTACATTTACATATGTTGAGGCCTCAAGAGAAGCACTAGAAGGATCAATAATTGGATTCGTAGAGTGAGACAAAAATGGGTCTGTATAAATCTATAATTCATTGTTCGCCTTAGCCATAGACTTGTTTGTATTTTGCTTTTTACCATCGAGTTGAATGGTACCATCATTGATGTGATCGTGTATCTCATGACGCAAGTGCATACAATGTTTAGTATCATACCCATGGACACGATGGTATTGGAAAATCCCCTTTCCATCATACCAGTTAGGATAAGGCTCTCTAAGAGGTCAAGGATCCTCCAAGGTTATAACTTTATCTTTTAATAGTTTTTGAAGAATAGAAGAAAAAATTCAAATAGTTTTTTGAACTTTATGTTGCGCTTAAGGCCTTTTTCACTAGACAGAGTGACTACATATGCAACAAATTTTCCTTTTCTTGAGATTGATACTATAGATCTTCCTTCGAGATGGGAGTGTGAGGAAGATCCACCAAACTAAACAACCATCTACTAATACTCCACCAATGCCACATATAGATGTGCAAAAGAAGGATACTTCATTAAGGAAATCTTCTCTTACCAAGGTCTTTGCGGGTTGCCTATGAACACCTTTTGTAAATCTAAGAGGGTAGCGAGTAAGATATTTTTGAAAAGAGTGTTTGGTATTAAGCAATGAAATTGGTAATCTTCTCATGCTCTCCTTGCTTACATCAGATGAGATTCGATAAATTCATCATCAACCCGATGTTAGCCTAAAACTATTGAAGAAACTGATTAACAAGTTGATCAAATGAAAATATGGAGTTTTCAAGCAAGGAACAATACCAGTCTAGTGTTGTGTCATTGAGAGATCAAGGAAATAGTTTAGCCATCAAAGGATCATGGTGAAAGAAGTCTATACACATCACGTTGAAAGCTAACATGTGTTTGAGGGCCTCCTTTACCACCGTACTTCTCATACTTAGAAATTTCCATCCCTTGAGGGAAGGGAGTATTCAAAATCATTATCGACAAGGGACTATGTCAAAAGAAATATTGAAAGATAGGTTGGGTAGAGGCTTGGGATAGGCTCACCAACTAGTTCTACATTTTTCCCATATTTTGTAGTAGTGCATTCAAAATAGGGTCATATGAAGACATAGGACCAGTGGAGCCACCACTAGAGCCAACACCAAGACCATTTCCAGAGCCACTGCAAAAGCCACCATTGGATCCACCATTGAAGCCACTGCTAGGGCCACCACCATGACCACCATCAAAGCCACTACCAGGGCCACCAGCAAAGCCACTACTAGGGCCACCAGCAAAGCCACTACCATGACCATCACTAAAGCCACTATTGGGGCCACTAGAAATACCAAACCACCAGGCCCCATTCCTCTGTAAAGTCCACTACCAAGTACAAAGCTTCCCCTAGGAGGAAGAACATTGAATCTGAGGGGTATTATGCTTGCTTTGACAATAGAAGGCAGATTAGGAATGGAGACAAAAGGGCCCATTTCAGCCATATATACTAATCTCACTGGCATCGAGACACTAATCTGTCTTTCATAAGTGTCATTCTCATCACCCTGGGTAATACTCAATCTAGGATTATAAGAGGGGGCGTATGCTTCCACTAAATCGATAAGGCCACAAAGAAACTCTATGTTTGTTTGATCCTTATCTAGCCTATATTTGATCTCATTAACAACTCTAGTGGGCCTAGCCATACTTTGATCTCTCCCTAAGTGATTTGCAAGTTCCAAAAGACTCCTATCTAGAGTCATGAGCTGCTCTACAACAATAGGGATGAATTCATTCGCATTAAAAGGTGTAGCTAAAGGGGAGACTAGAGGAGTAGGGGCACAAGTGTTTTCATCAAAGAAACTCATCCTTGCCACTGATACCATCTCTTGGGAGGAAAGAGCCGAAGTGACCCTCGTAAAGTCCATCTCTATGTCTTGCACGCTCCTAACTACATTCCTTAAGGTATTGGACTAGATTGTGAAGCTCATAAAGTGTCACAATACACAATCCTACAACCTACACAAATATGAGAGGAATAATCTCAACACAAAGAAATGGATACTACAAGGTTCGCATTGAGTTCACCAAAATGTAGAGGGGGACCAACTACTTAGAACCCTAGGTCATGGGAGGGTCTAGAACAATCAACTTCCCTAATCTATCTCATTGTAAGGATTTTTTAAGATAGGTTCGATGATTTTAGAGGGTGAAAAGGAAGGACAACTAATCTATCACTCTCCTTTTTCCAACCCGATAGTTTAGGAAACCAAGTGAGCAAATTCCTAAGTTTGGACTATAGCCTAGAAAACTCTTAACCAAAGGACTTCAACAAAAAAATAGATGATAATAAGGCGAAATGGTGTCCTGGTCCGGTGTTGGTGTCCATATGAATAGAGAGTACTAAACTAATAGAGAATTAACTAACAACTTGATACATACAATTTTAAACAATGACAGAAAATTGGAAACAACTAAATGGCTAAAACAACAAGAAGAATACTTTATCTTAAAAATATGGAATTTGATAACAACAAAGGTGGTAGAAACCAAACTTATGATCGTTCCAGCCTCTCACAAGCTCCACACGAACATGATACCTACACACAACAACACAGGGAAAAATGTTGGGGTTGTTTCAGGGCTTGTCATAGTCAAACCCCCGTTTCGATGTTCCCACCTCCATGGATAGTCAGAATAGCCACAAATAGAGAAAGTGTGATAAAGAAATTATTTGAAAGGAAGAAATACCATGTCATTCTAACAAAAATATGCTACATGAATCAAATAGTAATGCTAAATAATATGGATATCACCTCCCAAATAATATTCCCTCAAGCACGTGAAGGGAGATGTGAACTCACAAGATTGTAGAGTACCAATGTTGCCACAACAATAAGAGCAAAACCAGTAGAGTGTCAACTTGGAGCTTCAAAAATGGTGGAAGTGTTGAGAATGAAGTGTGTAGAAACAAGTGTGATTGAGTGAGATTGAAGAAGCTTGAAGAAGATCGAATGAATGGAGAAGATCATCTTTTGAGGATGAATAGAAGCCCAAAAGAGTCATTTGAGGTTAGTCAAAGGAATAGGGGCATTACACTTCATCGCCAATGGAAAAGTGTAACACCTCTGCAAATTTAAGAAGCAAGAATCTTGTTAGGATGGTAGCACACCATGCACATGTATGAGCTTTGTGTTTTCATCCCTGACAAAAATTCCCACACTGATACTATAGACAGCCACCAAGTGGGTGGGAAGCGAATGGATGAGGTGGAATAGTACCTTCAAGTTTAATTCTTCTAAGGCAAGGGGTGTAAACGGGGAATTTGCAAGTGGTGAAAATTCACTCCATTACATCACCATTTTCTCTTCATCTCTCTCTTTATCCATCTCCCTATCTCACCATTCTCTCTCTACTTCTCTGTATCTCACCCCTCCCTCTTTAGCTCTCCCTCTCTCCCCTCCATCTTTACCTGTCCCTCTCTAGAGAGAGAGGGGGGAAGGAGAGAGCAGGAAAGAGAGAGAGTTATAAGGAGAGGGAGAGAGGAGGTAGAGAGATGTAGAGAGGGAAGGAGGGAGGGAGAGAGAGAGAGGGAGAGAGAAGTGAGATAGACATAATTAGAGGGAGAAGGAAAGAGAGAGTGATTAATAGAAAAATAAACATATAATGTCACCCTTTCTCCAACTAATCACTCAAGAATGTCCTAGGAGTCCTAATTGAATTGACTAGAAATCTTGCAAGGTGAGTCAATTCACAATGAGGAGGACCTAGGAGGGGTTTCTTTTAGATTTAAAGGGGTTCACCACCAAGAAAATGCTTGGAAAAGACAAATGAACATTCAACTTAAAAAAACCTAGTTATGCAAGCTAAATGAGAGATGAAAATGATGAAATTATGCAATAGGGAGATACGATGTGTGTCCTTGGGAAGTTTGTAGATGTTGTGAGGACTCTAGAAATAAAAAGAAGCTTCCCAAATGTGCGAGGGAGGACAAAGATGCCTAAGATGGTGTATTAGTCCCATTGTCTTTTTTTGAGGCAGATGTGGATTTTTTGAATGTCGAAACCAGATCTAAAGGATTTTTTGAAAAAATGCTCAGGAGGACTAAGGCACCCAAGGTGGTGCATTAGTCCCATTCTAAATTTCTTAAAACTCTAAATGTGATCCTGAGCTCCAAGGTCTTCACTATCTTCTCCTTCAATCTCAAGTTTTGGAACTTCCAGATTCGGCCTGTAGGTGAGTTTTTGTGAAGATGAAAACTTTGTAATGCAACTTTGCAACTTTTACAGATTTGCACTCCAAATGATCTTCAAGACTTCAACTTAAATATGCAACCACAAAAATGCAAGATGTGAAAAACTTGTTTGTTAGTGAATGGGGGTTTGCCTTGTTCAAACTCCTTGTTGGAAATTAAACCCTGAAATGAAATAGAAATAATGAAGGAAATGGTGAATGAACGACATGCAATGCTACAACTCACCAAACCCTTATAAAGTATACAAACTTTTGTGCATTGGCTACAATGGATATGGATCTTGAACCAAAGGAACAATCTTGAATTGCTTGCTTGAATCAAAACCCTACATAAAAAATCTTAGCACAACAATACACATGATGCAAGAATCTCTTTGATATGATACTTGAATCTTGACGATGGCTCCAAATGCTTGATGAATTGCTCTTGAATGCTTAGATTGCGTGAATGCTTGTTAGGAGAAAATGAGAGAAGGAACCTTGTATTTATACTTACTTATGCTTAATATCCTGAAATTACATCACACCAAGCCGACATATGAATCATTAAATAAAGGAGGCTAAATCCCGCTAGAATTTGAAATTAAATCCTGAAAAATGACTCAAGGAGGACTAAGATGCCCTAGGTGGTGTCTTAGTCCCAATTCATAAAACTTCGGGCATAGACACCAAAAAGGGGCCCAATTAGGATTCCTTGAAATCAAGGTCCCAAGACCTTTGGGGGACAAAGATGCCCTAGGTGGCATTTTAGTCCTAACCCAAAAAAAAAGGACACACAAATGAAATCATTAAATTATCATTTATGCTTTGGATAATTTCAGGATTATCCAAAAAATGATGTAATTCATAGGGCTTGTGGATGCCAAATAGGACCAATTAAGCCATAAATGAGGATAAATAAAGCAATGTGAGCCCAAACAAGTGTGAAAATCCAAGGGTATGCATTTTACTACACTGCATTTAGCCCCCACTTTAGTGAGAGGATGAACTTGATTAAAACTCACACTAGAGTAGTCAACCATTCAATCAAGAGGGGTTCCAATGTACAAATGTTCTATTAAGATAGGATGAAAATAATCAAGAGGGTGGCCAAGCCCCCAAGATCAAGATCCTATGGAAAACCAACATAAGCACAAAGGAACACACTTGCGGATGATATATGAAGCCATAATCAGATCGTAAAACTTCACCATCAAAGACAAGAAAAAGGAAAAAGAAAAGGAAAGAGGAAAAATTGCAATGGGTAAAGCTTAGACTAGTCGTCCAATGCGGTGGACCAGGTCTAGGTTGATAGTTTACAAGTGGAACGCGTTGTCCACTATGCAAATGAAATACATGCTCACAAGGGCTAGTGAAGCTAGGTTTTCACTAGGTGATCCCTAGGGGACCATATTAAATCCATACCTCCATGACTTTAATAAGGTACAAAAATGCATGCTCACAAGGGCTAGTGAAGCTATTTGTTCACTAGGTGAGTCCCAGGGGACCATATTAAAGCCATACCTCCATGACTTTAATAAGGTATGAAAATGCACACTCACAAGGGCTAGTGAAGCTAGTTTTTCACTAGGTGAGACCCAAGAAGTCCATATCAAAGCCATACCTCCATGACTTTAATAAGGAAAAAAGGAAAATGCACACTCACATAGGCTAGTGAAGGTAGGTGTTCACCAGGTGAGCCCCAGGAAGTCCATATCAAAGCCATACCTCCATGACTTTAATAAGGACAAAAGAAAAATGAAACAAGAAAGATGGATGTTCAAATGGATTTTGCTTAGTTCATGTGAGGTCTTACTCTTAGGGGACATCATGCCTAATGTCTCCAAGAGAGGACCAATCAAAGGATAAAAGATTCACCACTTAGGGGATGCAGTGTGTCACATCACCACTAAGGGGAATATAATATGTTGAGATAGGTCACATTCTTGAAGGACATTACTCCTAATGTCACCACAAAGAGGAAAACACGTTGCGTGAAATAAGAAAATTGCATCAAGGAACATGAAAAAGGAAAAATAAAAAATGAAATAATGTCAATGTATGCCCCCACTTCAAAGAAATTGCTAACACCATGTTGTGAGAAATTACTTTAAAGTAGCCAAAAGATAAAATGGAAAAGAGGGTTACCCCCTAGAAACACATAAGGGATCTATGGATTCGGGGTCAGTATCTATCTTTGTTGAAATGATATTAGAGATCTCAGAACTATCATCATTCCCCAAATACACATAAAATTGGAAGAATGGCATAAAGAGAGTGAAAGAAAAGAAAAATCCTTTTAGGTCAACATGGAAGAGACATAGGGTGTCTCGATGCCTTGCATCATCCACAAAAGGAAAACACAAGACAAAAAGGAAAATGAAAAGCAAGGATAAACGATCAATGGAAAGGAAAAAGTATACAACATATAGAAGAATGAAGGTATTGTTACCCAATTTTCACCTACGGGCTCAATCAGGGGAAATTATGTTTTAAATTCGGCACGTTGATTAAATGTGGCTCCCATAAGGGTTGAGCCCAGCGTGCAGGTGTTCGGATTTCATTGGGAAGGTCTTTATCTGATGCTATTTCACAAGGAAGTCTATTGGAAGGCATCCCTCATTCATATTTGGCATAAAACTCCTAATGAAGAAATTTGTTGAGACCAGCTGAATGTCTTGCCGACTAGCAGTGTGTTATACCCATTTGAAATCCTCATGGTCACCAAGACATCTCGGTCACTGTAAATTTTTATATCTCTCTCCACTTGGGATGTCTCACCGATAGTTGTTCACTAGGCCGGCATCAAGGAGAGTGGTTTGTGTTCACTATGAGATCCCACTGACAAAATGAGGTCTCGGTGAAATGAGACATCATTGCTATGAGGTTTGGCCGACAAATAGAAGTCTCGCTGAAAGGTTGAATTCGGCATGAGGTCCCGGCGACCAAGTGGAGTCTCACCGAAGGGATTGTGCCTTCGGTATAATTTTTGAGCTCAGAAAAAGGTCTTGCCAACTAAAAAGGGTCTCGTTGAAATAGGAGGAGCTCGGTGAGATCTCTCACTGATAGGGTGAGGTCTCGTCAAAACAAAAGGTCTTAGTGTAATTTTTGACACTTGATGAGAGGTCTTGCTGACCCGAAAAGTCTCACCGAATGGATATTTGAAATCGGTAAGACTCCTAGCCGCGGGGTTTGAGTTTGACATGATGTCTCGAACAAAGAAATAGGAGCTTAGGGAGATGTCCTTCCAACATGAGGTGGTCTCACCGAGAGAGAATGACATCGATATAACCTCTGGCCGACAGGGGAAGTCTCGCCGAAGGAAGTTGTATTCGCTGACAGAAGGCTTAGTCGGTGTAATGTCTCACCAACCGAAAATGGTCTTGCTGAAAGGAAGGAATCTACGCTCGGGGAAATAGAATGGTTTTGCATGATGTCATGCTGATTACTAGAGGTCTTGGCGAAATGAAATGGCCTCGGTGAAAGTTCTTTCTGACCCGATGGTGTCTTGTTGATAGCGATCAACTTGCCCATGGAAAAGGATATTGGTAGGACTCTTAGTGTTCACTATGACCTCCTGTCGACTAAAAGATGTCTTTCCGAATTCGGATGTCTTGCCAATGAGAACATAGCGATATAACTATAGGGGCTTTCTATGATGTCTGTTCGATAGCAATTGTCTCGGCGACCACTATGGATGTCAATATGACTCTGGTCGTTCACTATGAGGTCTTGCTGACCATCGCATGTTATGTTGATAGCTGCTATGAGAGCATAATTGCATCGGCAAGACACGGCTAGTGTCTCACCAACATGCAACTCTAATGAAGCAACCTTTGACCATCTGGGAATCTACGTGGCACGAGTTCAACCAATCAGAAGGAGATAAAGATGGACCATGGGTAGTTTGACTATTGTGACTATCCTTGTGAGGAAGATCAACGGAATGTGAGCAGTATGGATCTACTCTGTGATCAAGGATGAGGAATCAGTTTGAAGGTGGTGGCATTGCCTCTATGGAGGTCTGACAACAGGGAACATTTGGTTCTGTCTCTCAGGGGGATCAACTTCAAGAAAGATCTAAAATAGGAGGAAAGTCGAAGGAGCAGAAAGACCACGAGTCTCAGTGACAGGTCGAATCTCTACTAGAAAAAGGTAGATCGATATTAATGGTAATGCTTCAAAACATTCAAAGCGGCTCTGATGAAGTATCAAGGTGGACATGAAGGCCAGAGATCAATGCGATTATTCCTAAAGATATTGAGGCCATTCCTGGAGCGATCCTTCACCGACATGGACAGTGGGGATACACATTTAATGTAGAATTAACTCGATTAAAAAGATCTAAGGGCAAATATTTCTAGAGGATGATATTTTTGTAAGCCCTAGGGTAGGGGCCGACACTTTTAGTATATATGGAATTTTTTGCCTCTTTGTAAAGGAGTTCTTATTATGCTTTTCGAAAGTTTGTGACTTTTGCAGTCCTTTCTCAGATTAGCAAACTTTTGTAACTCATTTGGAGCATAATAAACAGAGTTTACCTTGGTCATTGTTGATGATTCAAAATTACATCTTTTTCTTGCAAAGTGTTGAGCATTTCAGGTTAATGATCAAGTTATTTTGTGAATTTCTTCTATTCCCTTATAACTTTATCTTTTGTTTTCATGCCTTCCTTTGCAAAAGTATCATTATACAAATCACAAATTGTGTTTACATAATCACACATGGATTCTAATCTGTGAAAGTATTTTCCTCTCTTGAAAAAGTGTGTGAATCAAACTTGTTTGTGATACATTAATGCAAGGCTTACAGATTTGATGTGTAATTTTATGTTCATTGTCAATTTTCAAGTGTAAATCAAAGTATTCCATTTCTCTTATTAGTTCAGTGTATCACCATAGTGTTTAGTTTTATTCTCATGCACTCCTCCCTTTTCCTTACAAATATTAGTAGTTAGGTGATAACACAAAGGAAGCCAGCCTTCTCCGGAGGTTCATTTCAACTTTAGGTGACCCATAGCCTTGAAATGATCCCATGTTTCTCTAGAAAGCTTAGTTTTTCATAAATTTGCATAGGGTGCATTTCTAGGAGATAACAGGTACAAATAGAGGAATAAACATAGAGAGAGAAACATCAAACAGAACATCATGGGGTATCACATTGCGTGCATGCAATCAAAAGCAAAAATTAAGCGCAAAGCAAAGAAAAAGAAAAAAGAAAAAGAAAATATAAAAGACTAGTAAAGCACATGCAAGTCAACCATCCAGTAGGTCATCTGCATCCCAGTCTTGTTTAGTATATGCAGAATGCAGATCACTAGCGAGAGGGACAACATCAAGTGTTGTACTAGGAGAATCACTCATCTTAGGAGGATCATCATGGTTGTTATCATTTAAGCTCATGGATGAGGAAAATAACAAATTTAACTCATTATGCACTTCCTCATCAATTTTAGTTTTTTCCTCATTGTTATCCAAGTTAACCACAATAAGAGGAAAAATGATAATATCCATAGAAGATTCTAGTCCTTGTTGTGTTGGAGACAGAATTTTGTTTGCTCTGGTAAGAGAGGAGGGTCATCGTTTATTTCTTCTGTCAAGTTTGGATTTTGATTTTCAATGTTGTTCTTGTCATTCATCTTTCGAGCAATAGCATGATGTCTATGCCTATGCTCTCTAGCATTGTGGTTTCTTTTATTATGGTTTTCATGTTTTGTTTGTGTAGGAGTAGGTTTTCCAACCATAGGTTCCTTTTCTTCTTGTGAAGGAAGAACAGAAGAAACCATGGAAGGTTGTTCAACCACTTTCTCTTTTTCTTTATAAATTTGCTTAGGAGGTGGATTAGGACTTGTCTCATTTTCTCTAGGTATCTTGTAGGAAATAAGTAAGGGATTATTCATGGATGGTTCTTGGTCTGTTGGAAGGGCTTTAGGTTCAACACTGTTTTCTTTAGGTGGTGGAGGTTCATGCATGGGTGGAGGTTCAATCATGGGTGGAGGAATTTTCAAGGGATAGTTTGGCTATGCATTTTTCTTTGAACTTTTAGTAGGATAGGAAAAGAAAGTCTTCACGGGGTCTTATAGGCTCCATGGGCTTAGGCCAAAAATAATCTAAGGATAAATTTCCACAGGAAGATGGGGGTCTAAAGCCACTATGGTTTACTATGAATACTTCATTGTTGACTATAAACTTTAAGCATTTATGGACAATGGATGGGACCACATTCATGGAGTGAAGCCATTTGTAGCCTAACTTCACATGGAATTGGTTTGAATTAGTTATGATGGAGAATGATATATTTGATTTCTTTAGTCCTACTTGTAATGGGAGTGTGATCGATCCTATTGTAGCATGAGAAAAACCATCACGTGTTTTAATCCATGCTTTTTGTTTATCATATCTATCTTGAGTGAGTTCATGCACATATAAGAGTTATTTTGTGATCACATTCTCTCCATAGACGGGATCAATTAAAATCCTAGGAGTGGGCTTGTTATTAATTATGTCGGCTATGTAAAGAGGACCATCAGGTGCATGTTTAATTTTTTCTTCTGAAGAGAAATTAATGTCAATGGTTTTTTGTTTACAAGGCTCGATTTCAATCACTCCTATCATTGTATCAATAGGACTTTTTTCATTAGTATCCATAGGACTCTGTTCATCATCATCCATAGGACTTTGTTCTTGATTGCTCATATTTTCATCATTCGTGTCAACATCATGACATCGGGCTTAGTTTCACTAGCCTTAACAAATGAAATATTATGGTTGGGCATGGGATTGGTAAATATTTGCACATTTTGGTTGGAAGGAGCTACAAGCTTATTACCTTTGTCATTCACACCTCCTATTTGGATATGATTAGAATCAATGAGGTCTTGCACAATATGTTTAATACTCTTACACTGTTTTGTATCATGTTCTTTTTGTTGGTGATAAGCACAATAGGCACTGTGTTTGAAGCTCAGAGGTAATGGTTTGGTAGGTTTAAAGGATCAGACAGGAGGTAAGGTAAGCATGTTTTTGTTTAAGAGCTAGGTCATAATGTTGTGAAGTGTGTCGGGTAAGGATGTAAATTTCCTTTGTGGATCCCCAAAGATATAAGGATTACTCTTCTTTATAGTAGCTACTTGGGTATCAATTGGTTGGGTAGGTTGAGAGGTAGAATTGAGTTGAGGGAAACTTTAATTTTGTCTTCTGAAAGGTTGGTAGTTGTTTTTTTTTAAATCTTCATACTTTTCAGGATGGGTAGGGATAGCTTTTGGTTCACTAGTACTTACAAAATTTTGATAGTCTCGAAGGGTAGTGCATAAATGCGTGAAGGAAGGGAATTTCATCATGGTGAGCCTATCCATTATCTTGATTTGTAAATTTTCTATGAAAATATTTTGAAGGTGGAAACCAGGAATCTTAACACTTTTTTGGGAATAAAGCAATTGGTAGCATGAAATAAAGTTAGTGACTTTTTCACCCTCATTTTGCTTGCATCTCATCAAATCAACTAATGTAATTTTAGGAACCATGTGCACATGGAAATGGTTAATAAATGCCTCAACAAGTTCATTGAATGAAAAAATCAAGTTATTTGGTAATACAAAAAACCAATCCAAGGAAATGTCTTTTAAGGATCAGGGAAAAATTTTAGCCAAAAGTTTTTCCTCAAGGATAAAGTCACTACACAAAGCAGTAAAGGCATTAGCATGATTAGTAGGATCTCCCTTTCCTCCATATTTCTCAAATCTAGGGATCTCTATACCTTGTGGCACCAGAGTTCTCAATATCTTCAAGGATAGTCAGTTTCTCTTGACATAGTATGAAGGTGGACCATTTTGATTTTGATTTATGGGGGAAAATTGACATTGAATGGATGAAAAACTTTATAAGAGATGGTTAATGATAGGATCAATTCTTGTAGTGTGTGATGGAGATGAATACGGTGGTGGTATGTATGTGTTGGAAGGACTAGTGAATGAATTGCTTATGAGAGGAGATATAAGATTAGATGCCACATAATTATAAGGAGCACTAGTGGAAATATTTTAGGTAGGAAGGATTCTAGTAGTTTGTTGCATCATTTTGGTCACTTGAGGATTGGTATAGGTGGGAATTAAGGTTATAGTTGAAGAGGGGGGAGTTTGATTTACTCCTTGGCTTTGCATGTTGTTTGAAGCTTGAGAATCATTAGTGGTGGGAGGAAGGTTTTTTCCAAAGATTTGAGCTAGGTTATGCACAACTTCTAGTCCCTCATCACTTTCATTCATGTGGTGAATACTATCTATGGAAGGTATAACAGTGTTGGAAATTTTTTTCAGTACTCACACTATCTTGTAAATGAGCTAAGTCTTCATGCATTTTTATTATGTTTTCTTGAGGAATATGATCAACCATTTTTTGGAAACTTGGCATAACACTTTTAGGTAAGGTAGGCATAGCAAGAGAGGTGTCAAAGGTATGGTCCATACCTAATGAACTAATACCAACACCAAAAGTAAGAGAGATTGATAACCTAAGATCCGCAATGAGTGTTTTATTGCGGGATCCCATGAGTCTCGCACTTCTTCTAACTACAGTATTAGCAGTAGGACACCAAGTACTACAACTCATACAAGGGATAAACCATAGAAATTGTACAATGAACACAATATCCTATGCTTTCAATTACACTTGAAATGAAAGAAATTGGAATAACAACAATTCTGCAAATTGAAATAGAAAAATGAAGACAATCCAAAGAAGCGCAAGAAAGCGATTTCAGATCCTAAAAATTGGAGAGTCAAATTCAATAGGGACTAAGATGTCAAGAAGGGAATCTTGGTCTTTCTGATGAGATTTTGAAGTTCTAGGGACTGAAATAGATAGAAAAAAGTAGAGAGAGACTTCTGAGGTAAAAATATTGAGAGGGACTAAAATGCCAGGAAGGGAATTTTAGTCCTAGCAGAAGTTTTTCTCAGAAAAAATGGAAAATTTTGGATTTTCTAAAGTGTTTACAGATTTCCTATTCAGAATAATGATTTTTAGAAACACAAAATTATGCCAATGAATGCAAGGAAAAGTAACTAGGAACAAGCAATTAAATGCAATTTTGAATGCAGTTTTTTTCAATTTTGAATGCAATAAGAATGTTTCTAAATGCAATTAAGATGATTATCAATGCACTTTTTTAGTTTTTGAATGAAATGAAATGATGCAAGAAATTAAAAATGCAACCTATATGCACTTTCACTAATGTAAATATAAGAAACCCTAAATGCATTTTCACTAATACAAAATGCAAGAAACGTTAGATGCACTTTCACTAATGAAATATTTAATGCAAGAATTAATGCAATCTAGATCTAAGGACTTTAATGGACTCCAAAATTAGAAAAGAATTCTCAACAAGGTTGGGTTCACCAAAATTATTAATAAAAAAATGGGAGCATATAATGTCACCCTTCCTCCAACTAATCACTCAAGAATGTTGTAGGAGTCCTAATTGGATTGACTAGAAACCTCGCAAGGTGAGTCAATTTCACAATGAGGAGGACCTAGGAGGGGGTTCTTTTAGCTTTAAAGGGGTTCGCCACCAATAAAATGCTTGGAAAAGACAAATGAACATTCAACCTACAAAACCTAGTTATGCAAGCTAAATGAGAGATGCAAATGATGAAATTATGCAACAAGGAGATAGGATGTGTGTACTTGGGAAGCCTCAAGATGTTGTGAGGAATGCATAAATGAAAAGAAGTTTCCCAAATATACCAGGAAGGACAAAGATTCCCAAGATGGCATATTAGTCCCACTGTTGTTCTTTGAGGCAGATGCAGAGTCATTGGATGCCAGAAACAGATCTTAAGGAATTTCTAAAAAATATGCTCGGGAGGACTAAGATGCCCAAGGTGGTGTATTAGTCTCATTCTAAATTTTTGAAAACTTTGAATGTGATCCTGAGCTCCAAGGTCTACACTTTCTTCTCCTCTGATCTCAGGTTTTGGAACTTCCAGATTGGCCCTGTAGGTGAGTTTTTGTCAAGATGACAACTTTGTAATGTAACTTTCCAACTTTTACAACTTTGCACTTGAAATGATCTTCAAGACTTCAACTTAAATCTACAGCCACAAATATGCAAGATGGGAAAAACTTGTTGTTTGTTAGTGAATGGGAATTTTCCTTGGTCAAACCCCTTGGTGTTAATTAAACCTCGAAATGAAATAAAAATAATGAGGGAAACGGTGAATGAACAACATGCAATGCTACATCTCACCCAACCCTTATAAAGTCTGAAAACTTGTGTGCAATGGTTGCAATGGATATGAATCTTGAACCAAATGAATGATCTTGAATTGCTTGCTTGAATCAAAACCCTACATCACTAAAACACACATGATGCAAGAAGCTCTTTGATATGATACTTGAATCTTGATGATGACTTCAAATGCTTGATGAATTGTTATTGAATGCGTGAATTTCTTGAATGCTTGTTAGGAGAAAATGAGAGAAGGAACCTTGTATTTATACTTATGCTTAATATCCTAAATTACATCACACCAAGTCAACATGTGAATTCATTAAATAAAGGAGGCTAAATCCCGCTAGAATTTGAAATTAAATCCTAAAAAATGAATCAAGGAGGACTAAGACGCCCTAGGTGGCATCTTAGTCCCAAGTCATAAAACTTGGAGCACATACACCAAAAAGGGGACCAATTAGGATGCCTGAAAATCAAGATCCCGAGAAATTTGAGGGACAAAGATGCCCTAGGTGGCGTTTTAATCCCGACCTAAAAATCAAGGAAACACAAATGAAATCATTAAATTATCTTTTATGCATTGGAGAATGTCAGGATTAGCCAAAGAAAGATGTAATTCACAGGGCTTGTGGATGCAAAATACGACCAATTAAGCCATAAATGAGGATAAATCAAGGAAGTTAGGCCCAAACAAGTGTGAAAATGCAAGGGTATGCATTTTACTACACTACAGAGAGAGAGAAGGATGGATGGGTAGAGAGGTAGTTCTTGAGCTTAAGGGAGAGATATTCAAATAAAGGGATGGAGATAATGAGAGAGAGGTTTAAAGTGTAAGGGATTATAAGGTAGGGGGACCAACCACACCAAGACTCCAGGTCACAGAGATCCAAGAGTGGATGGCTACCCTATCTTACCTCAAACTAACAAGTGTTTAGGACAAGAATCGAGAATGAAGAGAACTCTCAAGTGCTTTTGTCACTCTACAGATCTGAAAGTCTAAATGAGGCTAGACAAGCTAGTTTCTAGAGTCCAAACTATAACTCAGATAGCTCTCTATCTAAGGATGGCAATGGGGGTCTAGGATGATATCACGACGTGTTGGCATCTCTCTGGTGTGCTGGTATCTGTACAGCCAGAAAATGTGAAATACAATATAGAAAGCAGAAAAACCTACTAACTGTCTAGTCGGTCAATTTAACGAAATAAAAAGAATGATGAAATAAGAGAAATAGATACGTAAATGACAATGAAGGTAGATGAAGATGAGGGTGATGAATATCAACTCATTAAATATCGAGTTTTCTAGTGAGCTCCACACACACATTCACCTACACATAGCCAAGAGAGAAAAAAATGTTGGGTTGTATAGGGGTTTGCCTTAGTCAAACCCTTGTTTTGGTGTTTCCACCTCCACGGATAGGTAGAAAAGCCACAAAGTAGAAAATGCACTAAAGGAAATAGAAAGGAAAGTGTTGAACACTACAAGAGATACAATGCTACTCTATCAAACCACAATGAGAAAGAGAAGTGATGTAATACCACCTCCACCCAAAGGCTCTCCAGGCCAATGAAAGGAGAATGCAAGGAAACAAGCTTGGCAAAGTCAACATGGCCATAGTAGTGATGAAGGGAGGTCTCAAAAGACTCCAAGCTTGAGGCTTCTATGGTAACACAACACGTACAAAGATGAGGTTGATGGAGTAACAAGCTACTACAATGGTCAATGGAGTTGTGGAAATTCCTCAAGAAATCAAGTAGAATACTTAGGAGATTATATAAAATCTTGGAAGAATGAATGAATATGAAATGGATACATTTTTAGATCAAAATGAGAAGGAAAGATATATTTTTGGGTTGGCTAGTCGACACAGAGGTGTTAAGCTTCGTGCCCAATGGAGAGTGTAACGTCCCAATGGATACCAGAGGTAGGAATCTATCAAGGATGACAGCACACTATGTAGACATCCATGCACCGTGCTTGCATCCTCAACAAATATTCCCCCATTGACACACAAGAAAAATGCCAAGTAGATGGAAGGTAGGTGGGTGATGTGGAATTTTTCCTTCGGGTTTGATTTTCTAAGGTGAAGGGATGCAAAAGGGGAATTTACAGAAGGGGTGCAAATTTTCTCCTATGTATTTCCCCCCCACTTTCGTGAGCATGAGTATCAATGAGTGTTCAGTAAAGTAGATTAAAGAGTTAGAAATGTATGCTTGAACCATCAAGGAAGCAAACCACAATCTGGAAAGCATGAAAGTGTAGGGTAGTAAAAGGACTCCATAGGTACTCTCTCCTAAGGAGGTTCAAACAAAAGGACTTCATAGCTCTACAAAACTATGAAGTTGAACAAAGTACATTGAAGGCCTGTAGACCAACAATGGAAAAATCTTGCAGGATGCAAGAGCTTCACAGGCCCTCAAGCAAGTAAAGAAGGTGCCCCTAAGGTACTCTCTCCTAAATAAAGCCCGATGTAAGGGGACTTTGTAGAGTCAGACTGGAAAGTAGTTTCACAGGAACACCTGCAAAGCAACATGTTTATTCACAAATAAAGCATGTTAGGAAAAAAAAATAGCCACATAGGAAAACAAGCAAACAGTCACATAGACAATCAAAAAGTTGAAAGAGATTTCAAAGGGGTTTGTCAAGAACCCTTCAAAAGAAGATGAGTCCACTTAAGGGATGTGTTATTTGAAAGTGAAAAAATGCTTTTTGCAAATCAATTCAACATCAAGGAATCCTTTCAAAAGATGTCCACTTCATCAAGGAATTCAAAAGGAAGAAAATGCCCCCTCGCGAGGGGAAGGTCAAGGCCTCTCCCATAGGAAAATTTTCTCCCTCCTCATAGGAATTTTTTTCAATTTCTTTCTTTGCGAACACATGACAAAGGAAACATGTTCCGCTAGGGGTCCTTGTTGAGAATGCAATTTTTGAAAAAAATTAAAAATATTTTTGAGAAAAGATTCGTTGGCTATGAATGCATTTTCTGAAAATCAAATTTGACATGATAGCCTCCCCTTAGGATGGTGCATGTTGAATACAAAGGCATGTGACATCCTAAGGAGAGAAAAGCAAGAATGAAAAAGTGATGTTGTGGCCCATAGGACATAGTGAGATGTCACCATGATAATGTTGTCACGCACACGAGGGACAACACATGAATACTACAACATCACAACTCAAGAAAAAGAGAGATAACAAAACTGCAAAAAGAGACAATGACATCACAAACAAAGGGCACAGGGGTGATCTGATATATCAAGGTTAGAGTTGCTTATATATATATAAGTATAATAATATTATATTTAATGAACTATCATCAACCCCCTACTATATCAGACCATATGAAGAATGAACAAGAAAACAAAGTAAAAATAAAAAATTTGGTCAACATGGAAGGGAAGCCTAAATGCTCCCAACAGTTTACATCATCCCAAATTTGTCAAAAATCAATACACAGAACAAAGGAAGAATGATGCCACAAATAGATTAAGTTTTACAACACATAATCACTCCTATATCCAAGTACCTACAAGGGAGAAAAGGGTCATCTAGGAACACATAATGCAAGCACGGGGAACACAAACATGCACACACGCAATCTACACTATAAATAAAGAATAGGTGATCCCTAACACTCATCAACCAAGAGGTCATCAACCTCCCAATCTAGATCATTATACGGGGAAGGTGGATGGACCTACAAAGGTAGAGTTTCAAGGGGGGAAACCTTCAACCCTCTCGTAATAAGAGCCAAGAAAGGAGACTCTTTAGGGTCTCCTCCACTCAGTTCCTATGGAGCAAAGGTTAGTGATTTCACGAAGGTCATTGACAAGGATGAGACCTTGTCTAAAGAGTAAAACATGCACTTCATGTGAGTTCCATGTATTACCTCAATGGATGAGGAAGGTGGCACCCAAAATTCACTGCTAGGCTCACTGAGCAACTTGGGAGTGGTGATGAACTCAGGGGACATTGAAGCCTCTTCCATCACAAGGATGGTGTATGCTAATGCAGAACCACCATTTGAAGAAGGTGGAATCCTCTTTCGACCCATATTTCTAGTGGGTCCATTCTCCACCTTCTGCTTTGTTGGAGGGTGAGAGACCCCACAAATGGGGTAGAAGGCACAAAAGAGGAGGAGAAAACTACAGCGGACACCACCGAGGTGTTCTGCATGTCCAAAAGCTTTGAGAAGAGTAGGATGTTCATAAGGTACATCAAGAGAGGTGGCTCAACCAAAGGATCAATAAATACCTAAAAAAAATTAGGTTTGAGAGTGTTTACGCTCGTAGCAAGAACCAAAAGCAAGACTAAGGTTGACTAAACTAGAGCAGAGGGAAGGGGAGAGGAAGACACAATAGAAGAACCTAAAATAGGGGTGGTTGACTCCCCTTCCTTCCTTTGTAAAGCGATCTGCTCAACCGCCAGATCCTTTAATCGATGTTTGTTCTCATGCATAAGGAAGTTTTTGTGACTCCAAAAACTAGAGGTTGAAAGCTAGGATGGGACAAAAGCCTCCTACTCGGCCATTGGAGTGTCCGTCATAGCCATTTCCAATAGATGGAGAGACTCCTGGATGGGAGTAGGAGGGAGAGATTGAGAGGAGGTTGGAGCAATAGCAGGAGAGTCAGCTCTAACACCTCAATGATGGGCCTCTTCTCATTCATTGCATTAGGAGCTATATAGGAGCGAATTTTCACCCCTTATGCAAATTCCCCTTTCACACACCCTTAACTTAGAAAATCAAATCTAAAGGAGAAATTCCACATCACCCAATTGCCTTATATCCACTTGGATTTTTTCCTTTTTGTTGTGAGAGAATATTTTTCTGGGACGCATGCACAGTACGCAAACATCTACGTAGTGCACTGTCATCCTTAACGAATTCCTGCATCTGAAGTTGGCAAAGGCATTACACACCTGATTGGGGTCGAGTTGTAACACCCCTATTCAACTAATCAACCTTGAAAACAATAGATTCTTCCTCATTCTCCTTCAAATTCATCCATTTTCAATTTATTTTCTCTCTATACATTCATTCACTCCACTCTTTCACTCCCAAGTAGCATTTCAACACTCCATTGCAGCAACATCACTCCATCAACTCCACATTGCAAGTGTGAAGCAAGCCATAGAAGCATGGGCTTGGGGCCTTGCGATACCTCCCTTCATCATAGTTGTAGTTGTGATGACTTTTCCAAGTCCATATTCTCCTCCATTGGCTAGTGAGCCTTTGGGTGGAGGTTGTAATGTTTCACCCCTCTCCTTTGTGATTTGGTTGAGTAGCATTGTATTGTTTTGTAATGTGTATTCTTCTCTTTTCTTTCCTTTATCGCATAGTCTACTCTATTGCTTTTTGTCTGTTTGTGGAGGTGGAAACACCAAAATGATGGTCTAACTGAGGTAGGCCCCTATATAGCCCCAACAATTTTCCCCTTCTTGCTTGTGTGTAGCTGAACGTACGTGTGGAGCTAGCCGGCGAGCAGGTGCTTTTGTGAGATTATCTTCATCACCCTAGTTTTCATTTACTTGCTTTATCATCTTCATCTCTATTTCTCATCGTTTATCATTCTATTTTTTCTGTCAAAACCAACTAGCTAGGTTGTTAGTTAGTTTTTAGGCAGTTTGTATTGTGTTCACTATTTTTTGACTATACAAATTCTAGCACACCACGTTTTCTTCCCTAAACCACGCTGCCATCCTTAGATAGAGAGTTGTTTGAGACATAATACTAACTCCAAAAACTAGCTCACCTAGCCCAAACCTTAGTTCAAGATCTATAGGGTGGTAGAGGTACATTATAGTGTTCATCATTTTCGATCCTTGTCTCAAGACACCTTTTAGAGTGAGGTGAGTTAGGGCAGCCCTTAGCTCTTGGCTCTCTATGACCTGGGGCCTTGACATGGTTATTACCCCTCTCTTACATTTTTTGTGAACCCAATGTGAAGCATTTTGGTTTTGTTTGGCAGTACTGAAGGCCCCTAGTTATAAACCATGACATAGAGACCATGTCGTGGTAACATGGTCCATGATACCAGTTATAGACCACTAGTTGCACGTGATAGTTATTCTTTAGATCACTTTTTGCTAGCACCCATTGGTCCTCTTCTGCCTAGAAAGGACCTCTTGTACTAGACATATCAGAAGTACAAGAAAGGGTGATTAATGCCTAGAGTGAGGCACCCTCCATCACCTTATGTTTTTTTGCATAGGGCCTACCTAAAATATGATAGTGATATCGCAAAGGCCCATAGAAGAGAAGAAGAATCCTTCTCAAGGTCCCTCTTCTTCCTCTTCTACTTTCTATCCCGATGCTTCCTCCCGTCATGTTGTGGTGCTATCAAATTCTACTCCATGTTTGTGAGAGAATCCTATGGTGTAACATCTACCCAACCAATCACTGATAAATTATGGTAATTAGTGAATAATATGAAGATAATGTAGATCTAATCTAGGGGAAGTCAAGCATAGTCTTAAACTTTTCTTTTCATATGAAATGATGCCATGTATATTACCATTATCATAATCCAATACAATACTTAATATGACCATAAAAATGAATCATTATATATTATAGATACTGGTATACATGCCTTTAAACTAGATGGATGACAAATGCAATAATCTAAATATGGAATTCATGCTCTTACACAACTATTCATGCTAAAATATTGTAAACGTAAATGATAACCAATTAAGTAAGATTCATTTATTCAATTCAATCAATAAGACACACCACGAACAACATATCATCATTTGCATTATAGATCCTACACCATTTACTTCTATATCTTAAAGTGGAAGGAAGAGATAAAGCATCATCAAAGTGATATCCACCCTACCACAAAGCATTAGCTTCCTCGTGCAACTCCACTAGAGAAGCTCAGCCCATCACAAAGGATCTAGCAATGTGTGGCCAACATACATGATGGAATTTAGTTCACTATGAAAACCACTGATGACCTACTAAGCCTATATTCTCACGCATCATATATTCAAGAACAATCCCCTTTGATACACAAATTATAGAAGATAATGTAGTTTGACCAAGAAATACACTTATTAATTCTAATCAATGACAATAATGTTTATAGCAAAAAATTTCCAATCATCTCATTATGATATCTTGACATTCTACATGGTGGTTAAAATAATAGCCAAAAGGAAACTCTCAAATTAACATTGGTTCCAATTATATAATTTCAAGGAAATAGCATCCACTAATTAGTATTCCAAGAAGGTTACTCCATAATCAACAAGTTCCCTAACCCACTCACTACTAGGTGATTTAGGAACCCAAGATCTTATTTCTTCATTTATTAATTCCTAATCATAGAACCCTTCCTTAGAATTTTAATATATATATATATATATATATATATTAATAAATAAAATGTAGCCATACTCATATCAGTAATGATATTTACCATTAACTTTGTGACTACAACATCTAAATCAATTCACAACTTTCAATCTGTTGATTGCAGCAGAAAGGGATGCATTTAAACAATTATATCTTCCATTTCCCTTATCCAAATTTAAAAGTTAAAAATGTTTTGGAAAGGGGAGAGAGTAGACAACAAAACCCAAAAGGCATTTTACAAGGAACAAAAACATGTGTGAGCATTTTTCTCTGCAACTTAGCTCACTTGTTCCATCCTAGAAGTTGACAAAGAAAGTCCATTGCCCATTCTTATGAATATCTTGGTTAATAAAATGTTCAAGTTAGTAGCTAGACTACCTAAATAAATAGTTTCAGCTTATTTGGTCATTCAAAATCTTCAAGGTATAATTGGGTAAGATAAAAGAACATAAGCAAGAGTTTTATCCACAAACCATGTCACACTATCCATGTGCAACTTCTAACATTTCAGGACTTTATATCTGAAAGTAAAACCTACACATTAATAGCACTATTGGATCTTCAATGTGCATGTTAAAGGAAATAAAATATTATAACCTTGTCCTTGATACACAAGTTTACTCGGGTCATCCACAAATAAGCATCTTGCAACTCTCAGCATGTAGTTAAACAAAAGAATGCAAGTCAATGAAGCAAGAATAATTTTCCTACCATTCAAGAGGGATCCCAACTTAAATCTACAGGAATCATCTTTTAATATCTATTTGAATTAAAGCATACAATGGATGAGATTATAAATCATATTATTGTCTTGGGACAACCATCAACATGTGAACTCCAAATTTAAGAAGTTTCAAAGGGTTGAGGAAGGTTGGGAATAAGAAAGCTTTCTTCTTATTATGCTTTTTTTTCCACATGTAATGTAGACAACTACTAAAATATACACTCAATCCCCATGCATATCTTATATATATATATATATATATATAATTTACTAATCAACATATATCATCTTTACTTTCAAAAATCTGAATTTATATATGAGCGCCCTACGAATGAACAACAATACAATCCCTGATAAGGAAACAAATATGACAACCTTCTTTAAAATGTTGATATTTATGTAGCAATAGAAGATAGAAAATATACAACCCAACAAAAGGGAATAATACAAAACCTAAGGTTTGCATAACCAAAGTTTTCACTTAATCATATTGTCACAGTTGAGGGGGTATCAATCTTACTAGAGTCTAGGTTCTAGAAGATAGATAATAGGGATATATGAAGAGATGTTTAAGATGACATAAAAGAATGCTCAACTTTATTCCCAATGAAATGTATAGAGATACTTCTACAAAAGAATGGAAAGATATTTGTATGTGACAGTTTCTCATATGCTCACATGCAAAATTTAATCCTTTACAGGAAACTTGGATCATTACTTCACATATGCTTTGTAAAAACAATTTCTAACATTTGAAAAATAAATAAATAAATAAATGGAATACTCACTCGATTCCATGTGAAGTCATTATATAAGGCAAAGAATAGCTTGGAACAGATGAATTTATAGCTGGTGACACTCCACAGCCCTATTGATGTAGGTATAGCCCACATAAAACATAGAAAAGCAACATAATGGCATGTATGATCACCCACATAAAACATAGAAAAAGCAGCAATAGTGGCCTGTGGAATTGAAACTAAATAGCTCCCACTTTTTCCTGCAACCTCACCTCTTTTATTTCCCTTCCGCTCCATATCCTTCCCCTCCAAATAGAATCCCCCTCTTCTTGAAAAGTCCCTCTAAACTATTAAACGCATGCATTACCAGGTGTAAATCCAAAATTTCAAACCTTCCTCAGCACACTCCATGCATGTAGTTCTTCATGGAAAATAATCCCAAGGCACGTGGAGGGAGTTTTTATTTTAAGTATAGCTTCTTTTATTTTACTTATTTCAAATTAATCATTTTTCCTTTTAAAAATCAATAAGATAAAGGAATTAACATTCCTTCATTAAAAAATTTATTATAAAGTAATGGTAATAATATCAATATACTTTATTGTTATTTTTCTCCCTTTTTAAATAATCTTTAAATAAGATAAAAATAATAATTAATAATACCTTTATTAAATATAATATTATTAACATTAATTTTATTCTATAATAAAATAATGTTAATATTAAATATAATGTTATTTAATATTGGCGATGTACACCTATACTTATGCATACACACCATAAAATGTAAATTCATAGAACTTAGCATGCATATACTCATTTACCAGCAATATGCTTGATAGGAATTTGGGAAACTTAAGGTAATAAACATGCATACGTATATATAAGTCTATCATATACATGTAGTTGTAATGGTGAACTTTGTATTCCATTCCAATTCCATTTTGACATAATTCTAGAATACAATGTGTCAATTAGCAACACATTGTTGTGTCAAGTTTGGCTCAAGACCCAATACTAATACAAGTTCTCTAGGTTTCATTATTAGGCAACCATACTCACCTAAGGAACATAAATACACTAAGCTTATGCAACCTAGCTACATGAATCTACGTGTTTGTACGTGATCCCATCATGAAAAGTTACCTCCACCAGCTAAAACCTTTTCCTTGATGATACTCTCTCTCCCATCTAAGAGAATGTTAACAATTCATGATCCACTTATGAATTAGAATGCATAATGAGTCGTCATCATTATAAAAAAAATTGCAATTACTCTTCAAGTAATAATTAACATAACCAAATTCACTTTCCTAATCACTTGTTATTAAATAATTAATTTAGTAATTTAGTGATTAAGTTAAGCTAATTAAATGGGTTGACATATGGTTCCTACTTGGAAAAAGCCCAAGTGTCCTGCATTCGAGCTTCCCATCCTTCCCACGGAGCCTAGGCCCATTCAATATGGTAGAAGAAAGGGTCCCCATGGGGAATCCTCTATGTCTCGGCCTCCACAGCCTCCCACTACTTCTACTCCCAAAGCAGTAAATAGGAAAAGGCCCACTATTGAGGCACTAGGGTCAACTCCCCCCGTTGTTTCTCAACCTAGTCCTCCTACTCCCATCCCTCTTCCAAAAATAGTTATAGTGGACACCCCTATGGTTGAGCAAGATCCTTCCATCCCTTCGTAGCTCTCAACCTCTAGCTTGAAGAGTCGCAAAAATAGCCTTGGACATGAGTGCAAGCATCAGTGAAAGGCTCTAATAACTAAGCAAACTGATTTTCAGAAGAAGGAAGAGGAGGAAACCACCCTTGCTTCAGGGCCTCCTACTATGTCCTCCTCTCTCCTCCCCTCTACTTCCATTCAATTTATTTTTGTATAACTTTTGGCTCTCGTTGTGAGTGTGAATGTGTTTGACCCCAAAAAGGTGTAGGTGTTTATCACTCCTTCAATTGAACTACCTTTTCTGATGTCCCTTCTAGACATCCCATCATTCCCTAAACCTGTGGATATAATGAATACTTCAGTGGTATCTATCACAGTTTTCTCCTCCTCTTCCTCTGTGCCTCTTTCCTCGTTTGTAGGGAGTTCACATCCCCCAAAAAAGTAGAAGGTGGAAGATGGCCCTTCTAGTAATGGAGGGCATAAGAGGATCCCACCTTCTCCTAAGGGTGGTCTTGTACTAGCTTGTTTTGTCCTAGTAATGAAGCAAGTCTAGCTTCCCCTAACTTTTTCACCGCTCCCGAGCCACTCGGTGAGCTAAGCGATGAATCTTGGGCACTGTATTCCCTATTCATTGAGGTACAACATGGAACTCTAGTAAAGTGCATGTTTAACTCTCTAGATGAATTTTTAGCCTTGTAAATGATCTTCATAAAATCGTTGACCATAGTTGCACAAGAGCCTAGTGGAGAAGACCTTACGGGGCCTTCTTCCTTATCCCTTATTGTAGGAGGGTTGGAAGCTCCTCCCATTAATATTCCACCACTAAAGGCTCATCCTCCTTCCCCTTATAATGATCTATATTGGGAATTGAACAACCTCTTTTTTGATCAATGTTAGGGGGAGGCCTCTTCTTTATCTTTAGATTAGATGTGTGTGTGTTGTGATGTGTTCACCCATGATTGTGTTATGTGTTCTTGGATGACCCTTGTCACCCTTGTTGGTGCTTAGATATAGCTGTGATTTTCTATTATGAACCTTCTTCTATTTGTATCATCATTCTTCCATGTTTGTGTTTTATTTTTGAAAAATTGGGGACGATGCAAAGTGTTAGCGGAATTTAGGCTCCCCTTCCATGTTGACCCAATTTTTTATTTTCACTTTGTTTTCTTGTGCATTCTTCACATGGTCTAATATAGTAGGGGGTTGATGATAGTTCATTTATATACTATTATTATACTTATATATATTTATGAGCAGCTCTAACCCTGAAATATCAGATCACCCTTATGTCCTTTATTTGTGACTATTTCTTTTTCACTTTTTTCTTATCTTTCTCTCTTATTTCCTTGAGTTGGCCCTTTCATGTGTGACAATGTAATTTATGAGACTTTGATTTTTAGAAAATGCATTCGTTCCCAACAAATATTTTCTCAAGAATCTTTACAAGCTTTATCAAAAATTGCATTCTTAACTTGAACCCCTAATAGAACATGTTTCCTTCATCATGGGTTTGCAAAGAAAGAACTTGTGAACTTTTCTTCAAGGTGGGAGCAGCCTTTACCTTCCCCTCACATGGGGGAATTTTCCTCCTTTTGAAATCCTTGATGAAGTGAACATCTTTCAAAAATATTCCTTGGTGACAAATCGATTTGAGAAAAAATGTCTCTTTTGCATTTTCAAACAACGGGTCCCTTGAGTGGACTCCTCTTCATGCCAGATTCCCAAGGGACCCCTTTGAAAGCCTTCCAATTTGTTGATGGTCTATGTGACTATCCGCTTGATTTCTTGCATGTCCGCTTTGCTTTCGGACATGCTTATCTGTGGGTAAAAATGTCACTTTGTAGGTGCACCTATGAAGCCGCTATCTGACTCTATAGAGTCCCCTTCTTTGGGTTTCCCTCATGTGAGAGATCTTGAGGGATGCCTCCTTGTAGGTCTATCATCCTATAAGGTGATTAGACCTCTGGGATTCCTCCATGTGAGAGATCTTTGGGGTCACTCTCTTGTAGGTCTATTGGCTTGTAAGTTGCTTATTTCATTGGGTTTCCTTCATGTGAGAGATCTTAGGGATGCCTCCTTACAGTTTTGCGGGCCTATAAAGCACTTATTTCATTGGGTTTCCTTCATGTGAGAGATATTGGGGGATGCCTCCTTGCAAGTCTGTGAGCTTGTAAGGTGCTTACTTCTCGAGGCTTCCTTCATGTGAGAGATCTTGGGGGTTGCCTCCTTGCAGGTCTACAGACCTATGAGAAGCTTTCATCCTATGGGATTTTTCCATCATTGCTCTAAGGGCCTTCAGTGTACTTTGTGCAACTTCATAGTTTTGTTGGGCTATGGATTCTTTTGTTCAAAACTCCTTAGGGAGAGTACCTATGGAGTCCTTTGTTTTTCCTACGCTTTTGAGCTCACCAGATCATGGTATGCTTCCTTGATGGTTCAAGTATAAATTTATAACTCTACTAAATTTTTGGTCTACTTTATCAAAGCACTCATCAGTACTCGTGCTCACTAAAGTGGGGGAAAAAATGTATAGGAGCGAATTTTCACCCCTTACCCAAATTCCCCTTTCGCACACCCTCACCTTAGAAAATAAGTCTGAAGGAAAAATTTCACATCACCCAACTACCTTTCATCCACTTGGTATTTTTCCTTTGTGTTGGTGAGAGAATATTTATCTGTGATGCACACATGGTGTATAGACTTCTATGTGGCGTGTTGTCACCCTTAATAGATTCTTGCATCTAAAGTTGGTAGAGGAGTTATACACCAGATTGGGGTCAAGTTGTAACGTCCCTCTTCAACCAATCGACCCTAAAAACAACAAATTATTTCTCATTCTCCTTCAAATTCATCCATTCTCACTTCATTTTCTCTCTAGACATTCATTCACTCCACTCTTTCACTGTCAAGCAGCATTTTAGCACTCCATTGCAGCAGCAACACTCCATCAACTCCACATTAAAAGTGTGAAGCAAGCCATGAAGCGTGGGTTTGGAGTCTTATGAGACCTCCCTTCATCACAGTTGCAGTTGTGGTGACTTTGCCAAGTCCATATTTTCCTCCATTGGCTAGTGAGATTTTGGGTGGAGGTGGTAACATTTCACCCCTCTCCTTTGTGATTTGGTTAAGTAGCATTGTATTGTTTTGTAGTGTGTATTGCTCTCTTTCCTTTCCTTTATCGCATATTCTACTCTATTGCTTTTTGGTTGTTTGTGGAGGTGGAAACACCAAAATAGGGTTTGATTGAGGCAGACCCCTATACAACCCCAATAATTTCTCCCTTCTTGCTTGTATGTAGGTAAATGTACATGTGGAGCTAGCTAGCCAATAGGTTCTTTTGTGAGATTATCTTCATCACCCTAGCTTTCATTTACTTGTTTTATCATCTTCATCTCTATTTCTCATACTTTATCATTCTAGTTTTCCCATCAAAACCAACTAGCTAGGCTATCAATTAGTTTTTAGGAAATTTGTATTGTTTTCACTATTTTTTTATTGTACGGATGTCAGCATGCTCGATAGATGCCAGCACGTCACGTTGTCATCCCAGAGTTCCATGATATTGTCCTCGGACAAAGAGTTGTCTAAGACACAATACCAACTCCAAAAACTAGCTTGCCTAGCCCAAACCTAAGTTCAAGATCTGTAGGGTGGTAGAAGTATGTTATAGTGCTCATCATTCTATATCCTTATGTCAAGACACCTTTTAGAGTGAGGTAAGTTAGGGCATCCCTTCACTCTCGGCTCTCCTTGACCTGGGACCTTTACGTGGTTGCCCCCCCCTCTCTTATAGGAGTAGGAATGGTAGGAGGCAGCGGAGGCTGAGACAAAGAGAGTTCCCCACGGGAAGCCTTCCCCTTACCATATCCAATGGGCCTAGGCACCGTAGGTAAGACGAGAAGTTTGAACGCTAGATGCTTATGCTTTTTCCAAGCGGGCACCATAGGATTCTCTATCAATCTCTTAGGAGTGGAATTTGATGACATTGCAGCAGGACAGGAGGAAGTGGCATGCAGGATCATAGAAGAGGAGGAAGAAGAACCTCAAGAAAACTTCTCTTCCTCACTTCTCCAAGCCAATGTGGCATCCCTATCAACTTTCAAGCAGGATTTATGTAAGATAGCATAGGGAGATGGAGGGTATCTCACCTAGGCATTAAGTGCCCTTTCTTGTACTTCTCATAGGTCTGGTGCAAGAGGTTCTTCCTAGGAAAAAGAAGATCAACTAATGTAGGCCAAAAGTGATCTAGGGAATAACTACCACATGCAATCAACAATTTATAACTGGTTTCATGGATTACATGTACTAAACCCTCATGGATAAATTTCAAACACTTATGCACAACCAAGGGAACTGCATTCATAATGACTAACCAGGGGATACCTAGTTTCACTTTGAAGAGTTCGGACCCTGAGATTATGTCAAAGAGAAAGTTTACTTACTTAGGTCCAACAAGGACCGACAAGGTGATGCTACCAAGGGGAGGTATAGAAAGTTTGTTATGTGTATGAATGGTACTTTCAGGTGCATCATACCCATTTTTATGCAAGAAATTGATCAACATAATCTCCTCAATTATAACATTCACTTGACATGTCAGGTCAACAAGATCACTTGTTACATTGTTTTTGTTGATTCATTGGGGGGTGTAAAGAGGATATGGATTTTTATTACAACCCATTGGCAAGTCCTACGAGGTGAAAATTATACCAGGAGAACTACTCGTAGGCTGCATGGAAGGGATAGGAAGGTGTAGAAAGGAGGCCATTGCATACACTAAACAACACTTTCACAGAGCCCCCAAAGGTTTCGCAATTGGACAATGACCCAATTAAGGTTTCATTCTACAACGCTTATGCAACCTTCCAACTACACTACTAAGGGTCATAGGTCAGGTTGCAAGGCTAGGCACCTCGTAACACTCACACCCATAATCCTAGGATATGAGGAAAGGAACTTGCAACACTGCTAAATGAAACCAAAATGGTTCACGTCGGGTTCACCAAAAATGTAAGGTAGGGGGACCAACCACACCAAGGCTTCAAGTCACAGAGAGCTGAGAGCAGAGGGTTTCCCTACCTTACCTCAAGCTAATAGGTGTTTAGGACAAGAATCAAGAATGAAGAGCACTCTCAAGTGCTTCTATCACTCTAGAGATCTAAAAGTCTAAATGAGGCTAGACGAACCAGTTTCTAAAGTCCAAACTGTGCCTCAAATAGCTCTCTATCCAAGGATGGTAGTGTAGGTCTAGGATGATAGCATTGCATGCTAGTGTCTCTCTAGAACGTCGGTGTCCATATGGCTAGAAAACATGAAATACAATATGAAAAGTAGGTAAACCTACAAATTGCCGGTTAATTTTAAAGAAATAAATAGAATGATGATGCAATACCACCTCCACCCAAAGACTCTCAATGCCAATGAAGGGAGAATGCAAGGTAATGAGCTTGGAAAAGTTGACATGGTTGTAGCATTGACGAAGGGAGGTCTCACAAGACTCCAAACTCATAGCTTCTATGGTAACACAACATACAAAAATGAGGTTGACGGAGTAACAAGCTACTGCAATGCTCAATGGAGTTGTGGAAATTGCTCAAGAAATCAAGTAGAATGCTCAAGAGATTGTAGAAAATCTTGGAAGAATGAATGAATATGAAATGGATACATTTTTAGATCAAAATGAGAAGGAAAGATTCATTTTTGGGTTGGCTAGTCGACACAAAGGTGTTATGCTTCATGCCCAATGGAGAGAGTAAAGTCCTTGCAGACACCAAAGGTAGGAATCTGTCAGGAATGACAGTGTGCCACGTAGATGTCCACATGGCATGCTCACATCCTCAAAAAATATTCCCCCACCAACAAATAGGAAAATTCCAAGTGGATGGAAGGCAGGTGGGTGATATGGAATTTTTCCTTCGGGTTTGATTTTCTAAGGTGAAGGGATGCAAAAGAGGAATTTAAAAATCATAAACAAAATGTATAAATCCTAACCTATTCCTAATTTTAACAAGGATGCAGGTTGTTTTAATTAATGAATATTAATCCTTCACCAAAATATATATTTTCCTACTCTATTGGGAAATATATTCATGAACAAAAAAATAATAAGTTGGAGTTAGAATGAAGGACATACTAGAAATGGAAAATTTTAAACTTTGACATAAGAACAGTCCCTAAAATTGACTTCAGAACCTCCATTCTTAGATTTTTTGGGATTTTTTCAACTTCCAATAGATGATAGGAACATAGGGGATGACAAAGGAGAAAGTGCAAAAATATGGGGGGCCAAAAAGTGGCCACTTCACTTTTTCAAACCAAAATACTGAAAATGTGAGCGTGTTATAGTAAAACGCGCTCACATTATGGGTTGGTAATGAATGAGCCTAGGCTCAATCATTACTAAGCTAAAATACGAGAACATTATAATGCGAGCGCATTATAACGCGAGCGCATTATAACGCGAGCGCATTATAACACGAGCGCATTATAATGTGAGTGTGTTATAACACGCTCGTGTTATGGTTTGAATTTCAAAAATGCGCATTTTTTGAATTCACAAAAGCATTTCCAAAATGTGAGCTCATTATAATGCGTTCACATTTTGTGGATGCATCAAAAAAAATTCAAGCGTGTTATAATGCACTCACATTTTGGTCTACATTGATTCTTTTTTTCTTTTTTTCTCTTTCTTCTTGTTATATTTCAAGGAAACTATATACATGAAATAAAAATTTAAAGTATAAGTTGGCATTTACATATGGACATTTACTTTCTTATACTTTAATTTATATTTCATGTATATAGTTTCAGGATGTTTGAGAGTGGTTTCAAACCTCTAGAATTTATAATGCAAATTCTAGTTTTTGGAAGATCTTAAAAAAAAATAGACTTAGTCAAATTTTAGTAATCAACATGTCAAATTTCACTTTAATCAAGAGGTCAAATTTTAGTAATCAACAAGTAGTATTACTTCTCTCTCTCTCTCTCTCTCTCTCTCTCTCTCTCTCTCTCTCTCTCTCTCTCTCTCCATCTCACTCATTGTTTATCCATGTATATGAATACTTATAGGATTGTGGAGCAACAATTTTTGTACCCAACAAAATGACATTGTTTCTAGGGACATAATATGTCGGTCCTTGTCTTGAGCACTCCATCAACACTATCATTGAATAAATAGATAATTTGGGTAAGTTGATAGCCTGTAAACTTATTCCAATAGAATGGTATGATTTCTAGAGAAGCCATAAATAGGTTTAAATAAAATTTGAGACTCTAGTAATGGGATGAACCTAGAATTATTTTATTTCCTTGGTGGTTAAGTTTTCTTCAATTATTTTCTCTTTTATGAAAGAGGTGGCAACTTTGATGTTTAAAAATAATGATTTATTAGTACTATATTTTTTCTATTGTTAATTTTTCAAGAATACATCTCAAGTCTATAGTTGTTCATTATGAAAGGTACACATGTATTTTTTCCAACTTTTGAGGCATATTTTAGTTCATAGTAAATAAGTTTAATTTATAATACGTCAATTTTCTACCATGCCTTGTGGTAAATGATCAGTCATAGCTTATTGGTATGGATATGATTGTCCTTTGGGTGTTCCTCCATGTGCCTCATATATTTTAGCCCTATGAACTATGTTGAATCAATTTCTCATGATTATTGTTATTTTTTCCAACTTTTGAGGCATATTTTAATTCGTAGTAAATAATTTTAATTTATAATACCTCAATTTTCTACCATGCCTTGTGGTAAATGATTGGTCATGGCTTATTGGTATGGATATGATTGTTCTTTGGGTGTTCCTCCACATACCTCATATATTTTAGCCCTATGAACTATGTTGAATCAATTTCTCATGATTATTGTAGTGATGCTTACTCATGTCATTCAAGTACCCATGTATATTATTCAAACCCATGCCTGAACTTATAAGCATCCATATAGGAAAACATACCAAAAAAATGAGTTGAGTAGGACTAAAAAATAATTTTAAGAATGAATCAATGAAAATATATATTCCTATTCTTATTGTGCTAATATAAAAAATAGTTTCTCTATCCCACATCATTCCCCTCAACACTATTTACAAATATCTAGACCTCTCTTGGATTGATTATGAAATGTAAACCATGACTTCTAAGGTCTTGATATTCATGAAGGGTGTTTAGGTCCACCAATGCTTAATCATTTAATGTAGATAATGCATACATATAAATTAATGAAGCAATCGATCCCTTATTAATAAATTCATTTTCCTAGAGGTGCTTCATTTAATTTATCAACTAGGGAATCATAATCTTTAGTTGATGTTGGAATTGTATGTGCAACTAAGAATTCTAAATCATCCTAATCAATTTTGTATAGAAGAGTAATAGAATAAAATATAATTTAAAGAAACTTGATTGAAATAACTCTATCTAAAAACAAATTTAGATGAATATTAATCATTGCAAGTAACTATAATAACTACTATAGGTAACTACTCTTGTGAAGATAATAACTTGACTACTAGGTAAGTGCACCAAGATGGTTCCCAGAAAGGGGGCTTACGTGGCCACTTTTTTTTTAAAATCAGGAAATGCTGATCTTGGACCTGAAATTGAGGATAGTTACACTCAAAATTTTGAGATGGAACAAAAAAAAGGATCGAAGTGCTCTGAGTCTACTTTCTAAACTACTAATTTATTTTGAAAATGGTTGAGATTAAGGGGTTCAAAAGAGGGATGTACACAAATTGGTGTTGTTTTTGTCAGAAAAACATAACATAGCAACTCTTGTACGACCTAAGCATGGTGAACTTTTTTTTAGTATTTTTAAAATCACTATGGTCAGAAGTTAGCTAACAGCATCTAGTTGATGCACAATTTTTCTGATAATTTTTTAATGAATATTTGATTTTTTACTAATTTTCTAAGTGGGCACTTCCTAAAAAGAAAAATTTTGGCCGTGCTCCCCCTACAAATTTTGGAAAGTAATAGATTTTTTTTAATTTTTATTTTTTAAAATTTTTATAATGGACTCTAGTTTCTAAAAATGTAATTTATTTGAAATTTTGATGAACGGTTAATTTATAACGAAAAAAAACCAAACACTTCTTTTTGACAAAAAACAGACATACAAACAAAATAAATTATGGATGAAAGGCCTAACATTGTTAAAAAGCGAAAAAATTAAATCGTTGGAAAGCTAAGAGAGAACTTAACATTACCCATGTGTTTGATTTTGTCGATATTGAACCAAATACAATCCTAACGGTGAGCACGAACTTGATTATGTGAAAAATTATAGAATTTGCAAAAAATGCGTCTTTGGTCGTTGGGAATGCCCTCCAAGCCTTTGGTTTGGTATTCCAAGGCAAATACCAAAGCTAAGGCTCAAGGATTCCCAAAACAAAATATAACACGATCGCGTTATAATGCGCTCGCATTATGTATTAGTTTTGACATTTTTTGCTTCTCCGGGGAACATATCTAGCAACACATAACGCACTCGCATTATTTCTTCCTTTAGTTAAATGCCATTTTTTTAAATGCTTCTTCATATGTTTGTATGTATATGTATGCGGGTGTGTCATGTATGTGTGTATGTATGCATGCATGTATGTATGCCTATATGTATGTATTTATGCTTATGGGAGAGAGGGTGAGAGAGGGTGGGAGTGGGAGAGAATGTGGGAGGGTGGGAGAGAGTGTGGGAGAGTGTGGGAGAAAGTGGGAGAGTGTGAGAGAG
>VDFB02000003.1:406822978-406857739 GCA_007258455.2 Sequoia sempervirens
ACTAAAAAGAAGTTAACCGTGCTAGGGTCGTACAAGAGTTGCTATGTTATGTTTTTTTGACAAAAATAACACCAATTTTTGTACGTCCCTCTTTTGAACCCCTTAATCTCAACCATTTTCAAAATAAATTAGTAGTTTAGAAAGTAGACTCAGAGCACTTCGATCCTTGTTTTTGTTCCATCTCAAAATTTTGAGTGTAACTATCCTCAATTTCACGTCCAAGGTTAGCGTTTCCTGATTTTAGAAAAAAAGTGGCCACTTAAGCCCCCTTTTTGGGAACCATCTTGGTGCACTTACCCATTCTTGTTATTGCATCTTCGAGCTCGACCCCGTGGGTATGATTGATTTCATTTTGATTGATTTTTGAGTTGCCCTTGGGTGAATTCTGAGTCTAGATCCATCAATGAGTGATTTAACATTTGAGCCTAGTTCCTCAAATTTGTGATCTTCGATCAATTTGAGCACGATCGTGAGATAATATCGAAATTCGGGTTTTTCTTCAGTATCGGGATTTTTCGTTGACCCCAGATTTCCCTGGTTTTCCTCGTCTTCTGCTTTTTCTTGGAAATCTGGACTTTTTCACATTCCACGGATTTCCACTCCCTCTGGATTTTCCCAAAATTTCCGGTGTTGCTGCATTTTCCGAAATTTATTGATTGTTGTATGTTTTTTCCAGAATCCGCCTGCCTTGGATTTTTCCGAAAATCCTCTCTGGCTTGGATTCTATGGAGGTGTGAAAGTCCCAAACTGTGTTGAATTTTTTCTTTAACGATTTTTTGCGGGATGTCGATCTTTGCTTGGATTTATTAGAATTTGGAATATATTTTTGGTGGCATGCTAATACTTGATCTTCATGTTATAATGGATACTTATTGATGCTGGTTTTTTCCATGTGCAAGCTAAATGTTGGCATGGTCACCATGAAGTTCTGAAGTTGATCAATTCGATTGATGGATGGTTTGAAGTATTTATTCACCTGTGGCCAACCTAGGGGGAGCTAGATTTATTGATCGAATTGCATTATAAATCCCACGCCGACCTGGATGAGTCCCATGCATTTAATGTATATCTTATCTTATTTCAAATTTATCTTGGCCGACCTGTCTGGGGCTATTTTAGTATTGTAAAATCTAAGCTTGGGCCGACATGCTCTAGGGTTTTCTATAAATATGGCATTTCGCCTCATTTGTAGGGGGATTAGTAGTAAAAGACATTAGAGATAATTCTTAGAAGTGAATTAGGTAGTAGAGCAGAGGTAGAAGTTAGTCCAATCCGAGCAAGTGTTGTAACAGAACATTGGAATTGTTGCTAAAATTTGGTGATTCAATACAATTGTAGACATTGTGATTTTCTGGTGATCTCTTTGTGTTGACTTATCTTGTATGGTTCTTATGCTTCTATCTTTCAAATTTCTCAAGGTTATTAGATATATGTTAAATTTAGATTTAGATTTGATTCAATGGTGTTTATGGTTTAATGCTTGAAGTGTTGCAACAATCCCTAGTCCATACTTTTTGCAGCTAGTTGATTGTTAGTTGCTTTGCAAAGTTAGCCTGGACCTTTTATATTCATTGTGCTTAGTTCAATTGTGGAGATTTATTCATTTCAATTGCAATTGGGTTGTCTTGGATGAATGTTCATGATCTGAAAATATTTAATGCCTCAGAAGATTGCACTGTTTCTGTGAGATTGTAGATTTATCTTGGTCAAGCAGGAATTAGTTTATGAGGGATCAGTCCATTTCAAGTATTTCATCATTTGCATTGTTAATCTTAGGAATAGTTTAATTTAGGAATCTGTCTGAAACCCTAACCTTTTTTTACTTCTTTATTATCTGAGTTAGATTTAGGTTTGAAGTATCACCATATTGCCAAATCTGATAAATTCAAGATTTAGTCTTTACTTGTAGTAAGGTCCCTTTGTGATTACCAACACTTTCACATATTATTTGAGTTGTTTATGCATCATCAAGACCTGACATTAGAGACCTTGGGGGTTATCTCTTGAGGCTTGCTGAAAGAGATTTACCTTTCAAGAGAGATAGGATATTATATTCTATTTGAGTTGTTGTGCAAAAAACATCATCAACAAGGGGGAGAGAAAGTTTCCTTTTACACTAGATGTCAAAGGGGGGGAAGTGTGCATGTCAGATTGGTTTTTCCATCAATTCCAAAGAGGTAGATTGTTGCAGTATGGTTGTCATTGATTTCAAAAGTGTGATTTTTGTCATCATTGATGTCAAAAGCATGTTGGAGTTGGTTGTAGTTTGGTTGCCAGAGTCTCTGTGAGATGCTTTGCATCTCTTTGTTGTTGTTGTTCTTATGCTGCTACGATTTGGAAGTTAGCTTCATATGTTGTCAAAGCATGTGTGATCCATGTTTCATGTTGTTCAGATTATAGGAAAGGTGTTTTGTAATTAACAGTTTGAAGACTCTATTGGTTCTATGAAGATGCTCACAAAGGTACAAATTTTGGCTTTGCACTCCTTCGTATTTGTAGATATGATTGTGTGGATCAAAAGTTAATTTTTTTGAGTTGTGAAGGTGCTATATCCAAAGTTTTATATCATTTGTCCTTTCGCAGAGAAAGTTAAGTGATAGAGTGCAGGACTATATTGACTAGTGGCTAGTTTTAGTGTTTGTTGGCTTGCGTCAACTTTTTGTTGTATGAAGTGGTAAATTGGTTGGTGAAGAATGTTCCTAAAGATCATGTGATGTTTTTTGTTGCACTGCAAGATGATTTTTGTTTTCTTGGGAACAAGCTATGGTCCAAAATGAAGGTGCTACTATGTTATGCTTTTTCCTGGCCATCTTAGATATGTTGAAAGTGTGTGCCACAATTTCAAGGGTGTGTGGAGTCTATGAATTGGTAGGAGATGTTGCATGGGTCATTCCAACTCATCTAGGAGAAGTGAAAGTAATGATTAATCATTCATGTGTACCACCAAGTTGTAATGGTTGACATACTTTAAGTTTCATGTTTTCTTGCTTAAGGTTGACCTAATTTGAATATGTGAAGCATACAGATGTTTTCTATTGAAGGTCGATGTTGTGAAGAGTGTTTAGCACTAGGTTAAGTGTGTTGGGATCCACAAGGCGTGTCCCTTTTCCTAGTGTTGCATGGAGTCTGTTTTGGGTCTTTCTCTTTACACATTTCATGTTGATTGTTTGATCTTTGACTGATTTGTAATTGTAATATTCTTTGTTGTAGGTCAACATATGTAATGCAATCAATGTAATATCATGTATATTTTGTAAACCTAGTTGATATAGGTTTTGAATCAGAGTTAAGGATGTGTAATGCATTATGATGTTTATGTAAGTGACTCAAGGAGAAAGAACAAAAGTGGAAGATCATGTCTAGATTCAAGTTGGTCATATCTTTTGTGACATAAGGGAAGTGAAGAGTGAACCTAACTAATTGCTAGAGGTAGTGAGCCAAAGGAAAAATTTCTTGAAGGTTGAATGTAGTGAGTCAATAAGGTGAATAGAAGACATCTGAAGAAGTTGCAGAAGTGGCGTCAAAGAAAAATTTCAATCATCAAAAGGATTGAGCTTCATTATTAGTTTCAGACAGTAGAAGGATTGTCATGCTGTAATATTTTTTGAGTTTGTTCTAAGTTCAAGGAGTAGTTTTTTTCTTGAGTTGAAGCCCTAAAACAAATTTTGCAAGGAGTTGTAGCTTTCTTGGGAGTGATCCTAAAACCTTCCTATAAGGAGTAGTAGCTTCTTTAGATTGTAGCCCTAAAACAAAGTTGTAACCGTTATTCATTTGTGAGGTTGGATTAGGACAGTAGCTCCTAGTAACATTTTTCATCGTGGTTTTTCCCTTTTGGGTTTTTTCACATACATCTAGTGTTGTGTGGTGTTGTGCATTGTTTTCACCTTTCATGTTTCTATTTGTGCTATGAAGTTTAAGTTTCAATTTGCTCTAAAGGGTTTGAGAATTGATTGAATACTGATTCACCCTCTCCTCTCGCCCCCTCCCACCACCCAGCTCAGTATTATGGTGTGTGTTTAATAGGGACAATATTGGTTCTTAGATGTTCACATGGTATAAGTTCTTTCAACATAGTGATGGTGATGTAATGCAATGGGTGATATGTAAAGGGAATGTGGGTTATACTATTTTTATATTTTGGTTGCATGTTTTCAAGCCACATATCATACAAGAGCAACTTGGATTGAATGTTGGTGGTGTCAAATGGGTTTTGAATATTCTTTGACATGCAAGATTGTGAATAATTATTTGTTTTCGGGACAAATATAAACCATTTATAAAACATTTTTTATTTGTACAATGATTGGATAGACTTTGTTTACTTAAATATGGATAATAATTATTTTACAATTAAATATTAAGTTGCTCCACTGTGAGGCCCAGTGAGAACTACTTCCCTCCCCACTATTAGACCCCGCTCTACTATCGGGCCCTCTCCCCTAATCTAAGAGTGCTTCTACCTCTCATTTAAATTAATTTATAAAATTCGTTCCGTCGAGGATTAGTTTTACTTTAAATTAATTGAATATGAAGGGATAAAACACACAACAACGCTTGGAGTGAGACGACGAAGAAAGAATCGAAATCTCTCAAATCAGCCGTCTTTGAGATGAGTAGATAGCTTTTGCAATTGACTCTCATCGCGGCAAATCAGATCGTTTTAGATATCGACAGCGACCTCGAAAACTACACATCAAATCCTTTAAAAGTCACGATTCAAGATACGGTAGACAAAAGCAGGGTCCACTGTGATGCAGAGAAACCATGGGGCGCTTCGTACGTGGAAAAATTAATCTACCGGCCTAAGAAAATCTTATAATGCAGCAATCGTGACCGCAGTTTTAACTTGAAAAATGTCGGAACTTTTATAGTGGGAAACAAAGGGATTAATTAAATTTGGAAAGGTCAATGCTTAGAACTGAACTATCTTCAGGGGAGGCGGAGAAATTCAATTGGTATTACAGTTAACTATTATTGGATATTACATTTTGGGCATTGAAATGAGTTGCAGAGGATCTTCAGAGGATATGCAAGTTAGTATAGCAGAGCATAAGAATGTTTTGGGCATTGAAGTGAGCTGTAAAGGAGCTTCAGGGGATATGCAATTCATTCTAGCAGAGCAGAACAATATGAGCTCGATTTCTGATGACTTCAGTGAAGTGGGTCTGAGCTCATCTCAGCCTCATGTACTGGCTGTGGATGACAGCGCTATAGATAGAAAAGTTATAGAGAAGCTGCTGAAGAACTCTGCTTACAAAGGTTGTAATCAATTACTTTTTATGTTTTCAATTCATATTGAAAGATTATTTGGGTGTATTTTGTTGCAGAGACTAAAAGTCATTTTGAAATGCAGTAACAGTAGTTGATAGTGGAAGAAAAGCTCTGGAGTTCCTGGGATTAGATGATGACCATAACACTGTGAATAACAACAATGTAAGCACCCCCTGTAAATCTTCATAACTTTTTTTATGATATTATAGTTTTGTTTCAGCTAGTTATTGGGAAAACCCACCTGTTCTGGGATGGGTGATCTTTCGGGAAGGTCGAGTGTTTCACCTCTGTGAGTATCATCTAGATGTAATGAGTGCTAAGTGGATTATTCACTGTCTTGAGAGAGGGATCATAAACATGGATCAAACATGGATAAAAAATTTGACTCGTAAAATTACAAGATTGAATCCTGATAGCAATATCACAAAACCCACCTTATTTGATGCAGGAATTGAAGGTGAATATGATCATCACAGACTACTGTATGCCAGGAATGACAGGCTATGAGTTGCTGAAGACAATTAAGGTAACTCTCTTGCTTACAATAGATTTAGACTCTAATGAATTTTGTTTTTTGCTTGTATGAAAATTGGTTTGTAGTTTTTAATATCAGGAATCAAGACTGAAGGAGATTCCAGTGATCATTATGTCATCTGAGAATGAACCTTCCCGGATGAGCAGGTATTTACACCGCTAACATATATCCTCATATTATAGCTTTTGGGTCTTCCAAGAGACAATTATTTTCTTGTAAATTAATTGCAATAATTATGGAGTCTGTAATTGAGCAGATGTATGGACGGAGGAGCAGAAGACTTCATATTGAAGCCTGTGCAGATGTCAGATGTAAAACGACTGAAAATTTCTTGAGGAAGCATACAATTACAGCTCATATGTGCATACATGTAAAAAGATTGTGAACTAAATAAAGTTCTGCAAGGGGGCTAATTTTCAAAGCCAGATCATAAAAAACTGAAGTATAACCATTTCTATATTGTTATTTGAATTTTATGATTGTACGTGTTTCTTTTTCTTTAGATTTTTTTACTGGAAACAATTGAATTATAAAGATTCTGGTTTTTATTTCTTTTAGAATTAGTGGATTATAATATAATGAGTAAGTTGTATATGTAAATCAGAAGTCTATCTTTGAATAAACCATCAAAAATGGAAGGATTCATTCTGTCAAAGTCATCTAGAAATCACACGATCCAATCATACTTGCGAGGGCTTAAATCTTATGAATGGCATAATAAAAAAACACATCATCCTCACTAATTATATTCAACAAATACTATTTTAAAACAGGAATCATATAGAGAGAGAAAAGTTTACCTTGTTAATTCTTAAATAAAGACAAAAAAGACTGGTTTCATTTTTTTAATCTTCTTTTGCATTTGTCCATTGTTTTGAAAAGTTGTATAAGACAATTTAGGAGATTTCTACTTTAATATCTTACTCACATATTCTTCCTGATTTGTTTTTTGAAAATATTATACAATTGTTTAGGTTTTCCTCATAAATAATTATAAAATTATATGATTCGAATGATCTCTTTGATAACAAGATCTTTGTCATTTTTAAATATTTGGTTTCTTATTTTTAGTTATTTTTAAATAGAATAATTATCTATTATTTTAATACATGATTTGATGTGGGAATCATTAAGCTCTAGTTCTTTAAACTAGATTCAGTTAAGTTTACTAATATAAAAAAGAAAATTGGCAACGTGATATAAACTTACTTTTTATTATTGTAAAAATAAAAACTAATGGAAGTTTAAGCATGTTCAAGATTTCCTGTAAACATTTATTATTTAAACTTTATATTGCAAGACACATCTTTATCATATTGTTTTGCATCCTATAATGAATGCATTCTTAATTGCAAGAAACATAATGCTATAATAATCGCACTTCATTCTCATCATAAGATAGGCATATTATTATCAATATTATTTTAAATTGGTCAACCTTAAAAATGGTATAAATAGTGTATCAATGTATGAGAAGTAAAAAAAATTGCTTGGTGAAGTGAAGGAATCTATGAGGACTCCCACTCATAACAATAGAGATTTGAGATACAACCAACAAAACAAAATTAAAGAGTGAAATTTGAAGAAATAGAAAGATGCATCCCACCAAAAAAATTTAAGAGAAGCTTAACAAGCTAAAAGACAATAAGACATCCCCACACCACTACTCTAAAACACATATAAAGGTATCCAATGTTAATGCCAAAAAATCCCAAATAATCATAGCTTGAGAGGAAAAGTCAAACATGCAATGAAAGCAATCACCTTCCCTTATAAAAGAAATAATAGCTTCCATATTCCACTAAGATCCATTGCCAATTACATTCCCAGCTTCTAATAACAACCTTTCTACTAGTAATTTCATCCCTCTACACTTTATTGTTGGCACTCAATTAGCTTTGGTTTTCTTAATTTTTGATTGATCTAGATAGTTAGAATGTTTATGGATACTAATTGGTCTAACTCTTTTACTACATCTTTCAAGTATTACAATTTCCTAAAACATTGCAACTCTACTCCATCAACAAATGTTACTTTTTTCTACTCAAATTCAAAACATCAAACTCATCCAAGCCCCTATTTTTTAAGAAACATCTACTATGCTTAGCAACTTTTTCCTCACTAAGAACTAGAGAAGTAATAACATGCTTAGGAAAAAAGCACCTAGGGTTCAAATCCAAGAAAATTTTGCATTTCTAGACTTTTGAATCCATTTCTATAGTCAAATAGTGGAAGAACCCAAGAGAGTTTTAGAGGGACACTTGACAATATTGTGCCCTAATCAATTAGATTGGAAGCGCCTAAATAGAAATCCTCGAAAATTCACAAACTATGTTTACAATCCTTGAGAGGATAAAATTTGAATGGAATGAACGAGAGGCCTAGAAATATCCACCAAAATATACACCCTCACAAATCTATTCTAAAAATTGGCCTATTCTTGATCAATTCCTATAAAATATCCCATGTATATTTATACAAAAGTTGTTTAATCAAATGTGATCTTCCATAAACCATAAAAGGTTATACTTACAAAGACACATTGGATATAAGTGATAGGAATAGTTGCAAAATTAAAGAAATGTATCAAAGGGCTCATGGAAACACCATGATCCAATTCAAGCCTTGGTGATACACAAAGGACAATCTTCAACTTATACAAATGATACCCAAATCACTTAAATAGAATTACAAGACTGCAAAAACATGTAATAGAATCTTAAATAAAATATGTGACACAACTATTGCACATTCAAAGTAGTGAAGTTTAGAAAGCAAAGGTGCTTCTATTAACGAAAGATAGGGTATTTAGTATATATGCGTATACAAATTTCAACAAGGTCAAGAATGAGAATTCTTGTGGCCAAAAGAGGGTGCAACATATATTATATGATTTTCCTAGACTATAATATATTTAACATTAGATACTTGAAACATGCTAATATTTAGCACTATTAAATTGGTTCTCCTCTCAAGAGGTGTTTATAGATACTATAGCTAGGAATAAAGGTTCATTTGAATAGAAAAGGGTAACACATTTGACCAGTTTGCACATTTGTACCATATTTTTCCTCTCTAAGCTCAATGTGAAGTATTCTTGGTTTATAAATAATGTATTACACTATAGTTACAACAAAGGAACAAAAATTGTAATGGATCATCCTAAATTATCTACCTTCTAGTTGCATGTTGGTTGACATCATCCATGTGTAGATCTCTTGAATTTTCCTTGTATCTACATGAAATTATGCAAAGTCATGCATGGTATTGTGTGATGAGAAATACATTAAGTCACATATTATGGTTTACAAAAATATTATTTGCATGGGGTCATGTATACTGGCATGCAATGGTAGGTGTTACACAACACATTACAAGTGATTTCTTTGGAGTGTGAAGCATTAGTGAGGTTCACACAATGCTTGAAGAAATATGGGTGTTGGCACAAGGAACAAATGGCTACTAAAGCTTAAATTTGGTGATGTACAGTGTTATATACATACTTCAATGTTTATCTTGGTATTTATTGGCATGCACATGATTCAATTTGTCAATGTGCTAGTGTGCAAGTATCTAAATATAGTAATTTAATTCTAAGGTCCTCCAACTCATATGCTACCCTAGGGTATGTCAATCAAGTCAAGTGATAGACTAGGGACAATCAACTATGTGGGCACTAATTTAGGGTGAATCATTCAATTTTCATGAGTCATCTTGAGATGGCATAATGGTTTTCATGCTATGAAGCTAGCATTTATGTGTTACAATTATCTTCTCAATAGGGGAATTCATAGTGGAATAGGAAAATGTGTCATAGAATAATATAACTACAATCAAGAAATATCGAGTTCCATAATTAGGTGGAAATACTTGAGGTACCCCCCTTGTGTTTATATCATTTGTCACCACTTAATGCATAAATGGTCCCCATTTCCATTATTTTTTATTTCCTAAGTAATGGTGTTCAACTAATGCTCTTGATGTGAACATATGTGAATGTTATTCAGAATATCACAAGATATCCATATACTCTAGTTCATTGAGTACAGGGATGTATGCATACCCTTGTTGCCTCCTCAAGGTATATGTAAAGACTCCCTATATATGAGAAAAGACCCCTATGCATTAGAGAAAATTGCATGAATAATTGATAATAATTTTGCATAGTTGTACCAATTCTAAAGTAATCCAATTAGAATAGCATTAAATTGATGCAATGACATATATTATAGGGTAGACTATTTATAATTGCATGAAGTTGATTCCAATCAAAGTAGCACTTGATGCCAATATTGTTCAATATGATATAAGTTTAGAATCGCTTACCAAGTACTTAATGCAAGTGAATTTGAGAAAACTCATGCACTCTACCTTTGAGATGAACGAGGATGATGTGAAATTATAAGAATATTAATGCTCTAAATTGATAGGAGTTTATACTTAGAATGTAACAAGATGTGTCAAAATAAAACATGTTATCCATGTATTAACCTTTGTTACTATAACTATGTTCCAAAGAGGAATTGATACTTCCTCAAATATCTTGGTTCATTAATCTAGAGTATTGTTTTTCAAATGTGTAGTCCTTCTCATAGGAATGAATAAGAGCTAGTTACAAGTTATGTTGAATGGTTTCTCTTGCCACAAAGACCACAAGGGTGAATATACCAATATAATTCAACTATATGACCTCTATAATGATAGTGGCTACATGTAACTGAGGTTTGTGATATGTTTCTTTGCCGAGGATGGTTTCTCCTGTTGCACATGCAAACAATGTGATTTTCTTTGGGTGTATTTGTTGCAGAGATTGTCATTTTGAAATGCAGTAACAGCAGTTGATAGTGGATGAAAAGCTCTGGAGTTCCTGGGATTAGGTGATGACCACAACATTGTGAATAACAACAATGTAATCACCGCCTGCAAATCTTCATGACTTTTTGTTCTGATATTATGGTTTTGTTTCAGCTAGTTGTCTGGAAAACCCACCTGTGTTTGATGCAAGAATTGAAAGTGAATATGATAATCACAGACTATTGTATGCCAGGAATGACAGGCTATGAGTTGCTGAAGACAATTAAGGTAACTCTTCTTGCTTACAATAGATTTAGACTCTAACGAAATTATCTTTTCGCTTGTATGAAAATTGGTTTGTAGTTTTTTATAGTAGGAATCAAGACTCAAGGAGATTCCAGTGTTCATTATGTCATCTGAGAATGAGCCTTCCTGGATAAGCAGGTATTTACACCACTAACATATATCCCCATATTGTAGCTTTTGGGTTTTCCAAGAGACAATTATTTTCTTGTATAGTAATTGCCATAATTATGGACTGTGGAATTGAGCAGATCATATTGAAGCCTGTGTAGATGTCAGATGTAAAACGACTGAAAAATTCTTGAGAAAACATACAATTACAGCTCATATGTGCATGCATGTAAAAAAATTGTTTACTAACGAGAGTTCTTGACGGGGGCTTATTTTCAAAGCCAGATCATAAGAAAACTGAAGTATACTATTTCTTTACTGTTTTGGAATTTTATGATTGTACGTGTCTTTTATAGATTCTGTTTTTTCTTTTTTCTAGAATAAGCGGATTATAATATGATGAGTAAGATGTACATCTAAATCAGAAGTCCATCTTTAATTAAACTGTTGAATGGGAAGATCCATTCTGTCAAAATCATTAGAGATTGCATTTGACCTAATCATACTTAAGAGAGTTTGAACCTTATGAATGACATAATTAAAAAAGTATATCATCCTCACTCTTATACTCAACAAATGCTATTTTTAAACAGGAATTGTATAGAAAAAGAGAAAAGTTTATTTTTTAATTCTTAAATAAAGACAAATAAGTCCAAATTATTGTTTTTTAATATTCTTTTGCATTCATCCGTTTTGATTTGTGTTTTTTAATTTTTTTTTTTGTATTTGTCCATTGTTTTGATTCATGTTTTTTAATCTTCGTTTGCATTTGTCCATTGTTTTGAAAAATCATTTAAGGAAATTTAGGAGATTTGTACTTTAATGTCTTATTCATGTATGCTTCCAAATTGTTTTTGGGAAAATGTTATACAATTGTTTAAGTTTTTCTCATAAAAAATTATTAAATTTTGTGATTTGAATTATCTCTTTGATAACAAGATCTTAACCATTTTTAAACATTTGGTTTCTTATTTTTTATTTATTTTTAAAAAGAATAATTATTTATTATTTAAAATGATCTTATGTGGGAATTGGTAAAAGCTCTAATTCTTTGAAGTAGTTTCAATTAAGTTTACTACTATAAAAAAGGGAATTGTAACAACTATAGAAAGGAAATTGACAACATGATATTAACTTATTTTTTATCATTTTAAAATAAAAACTAATGGAAGTTTAAGCAAGTCCAATATTTCTTTTTAGCATTTCTAATTTAAAATTTCTTAGTGAAAGACACATCTTTTATCATTTTAAAAATAAAGACTAATGAAATTTTAAGCAAGTTCAATATTTCTTTTTAGCATTTCTAATTTAAAATTTCTTAATGAAAGATACATCTTTGTCGTTTTTTTTTTGCATCCTATGATAAATGCATGCTTAATTGCAAGAAATATATTGCAACAAAATGACACTTCATTCTCATCATTATAGGCATATTATTATCAATATTATTTTCAATGGATCACCCTTATAAACTGATATAAACAGTGTTTCAATGTATGAGATGTAAACTTGTTTTCTTGGTGAAGTGAGGGAGTCTATGAGGACTCTCACTCAAAGCAATAGAAATCCAAGATACAACAAACAAAACAAAATTAAAGAGTGAAATCCTAAGAAATAGAAAGATGCATCCCACCAAATAAATTTAAGAGAATTTTGACAAGCTAGAAGATAATAAGGCATCCCCACACCACTACTCTAAAACACATAAAGGTATCCAATTTTAACCCAAAAAAACCCAAATAATCATCACTTAAGGGGAAAAGTCAAACATGTAGTCAAAGCAATCACTTTCCCTTATAGAAAAATAATACCTTATGTATTCCACTAAGATCCATTGCCAATTACATTCCTAGCTTCCAAAAACAACCTCTCAACTCGTAACTTCCTACCTCTACATATTATTGTAGGTCCACAATTAGCTTTGGTATTTTTATTTTTTGATTGATAAAAAGTTAAAATGTCTATGAATTCTAATTGTTCTACCTCTTTTACTACATCCTTGAAGTATTGCAATTTCCTTAAATCTTGCAACTTTACTCCATCAACTTCCTTCAACAAATCACATTTTGTTCTACTCAAATTCAAAACCTCAATCTCATTCAAGCCCCCATTTTTTTAAAAACTTCTAGCATGTTTAATGTCCTCTTACTCATTAAGAACTAGAGTTCACCTATTAGGAAAAAATCACCTAGGGTTCAACTCTAAGAAAAAATTGCATTTCTAGACTTTTGAATCCATTTATATAGTCAAATAGTGGAAGAACCTAAGAGATTCTTAGAAGGAAACTTGGCTATCTTGTTCCCTAACTAGTTACATTAAAAGCACCTAAATAGAAATATCTCAAAATTCACAAACCGGGTCTATGATCCTTGAGAGGATACAATTCTAATTGAGTGAATGAGAGGCCTAGAAATATCCACCAAAAGATAGAACCTCACAACATACTATATAAATTGACCTACTCTTTATCAATTCCTATAAAATATCCCATGTGTTTTATGTACAAGGTTCTTTTTATCAAATTTGATCTCTCATAACCCATAAAAGCTTATCCTTATAAATCCACATTGGAATATTAGTGATATGAGCAATTGCAAAAGCAAAGAAAGGAACCTAAGGTCTCATGGAGATACCGTGATCAATATCAATCATAGGTAATGCACATAGGAAAATCTTTAAATTATCTAAGTGATATCTAAATAACTTAAATAGAATTACAATATTGCAAAAACATGTAATAGACTCTTACAAAAAATATCTGAAATAAATATTATGTGCATTCAAAATAGTGAAATTTAAAAAATAAAGGTACTTTTCTTTAATGAGAGAATCTAGGGTAAAGTATATATATGCATGCAAAGCTAAATAAGGTCAAGAATGAGAATTCTTGTGATCAAAAGAGGGTGTAATGGATATATTATCTGATTTTCCTATACTATAATAGATTTTCCACTAGATACTTGAAGCATGCTAACATTTATCACTAGTCAATTGGTTCTCCTTTGTAGAGGTGTTTATAGATAGTGTAGCTAGGAATAAAGGTTCATGCACGAATAGAAAAAAGTAACACATTTGACTGTTTTGCACATGTATACCATAATTTTCCTCTCTAAGCTCAATATCAAGGATTCTTGGATTATAAATAATGCCTTACATTATAATTATAAAAAATGAACCAAAATTGTAATGGATCATCCTAAATTATTTACCTTATATAGTTGAATATTGGTATGTTTCTTGATGGTTGAAATCATCCATGTGTATATATTTTGAATTTTCTATGTATCTACATGAATCTATGTAAAGTCATGCATGGTAGTGTATGATGAGAAATACATGAAGTCACATATTGTAGTTCACAATGAAAGGATTTGCATGGGGTCATGTATAGTGTCATACAATGGAATTTTTTTCACAAAGAATTACAAGTACTTGCTTTGGAGTGTGAAGAATTAGTGATGTTCACAGAAAACATGAAGAAGTATGTGTGTCAGCACAAGTAAAAAAAAGGCTAATAAATCTTAAATGTGGCGATGTAAATAGTTATATATGTACTATAATATATATTGGTGTTGTAATTGCAAGTAGGGGATTCAATTTGGCATTGCCTATAAGATTTAATGGTGAACTCCCAACACCCCAATATCACATGCAAGAAAAAAATAACTTTCACAAGAGAGAAATGACAAGAATATCATGCTATGATTATGGATTCACAATTTCCAGGTTAAATATGTGGTGTACATATGATGCCTTTCTTATAAAGGTGAGTTGTGAGATAGTATTAGACAAGATCTTGGCATGTGTCTTAATATTGTACAATAAGACAACTACCTCAATAATATTAAATGACTTAGGACACATGAATTAAATGCCAAGAGATTAGATAAGATCTAATGACAATTACCATATAGAAAATTTCCCTCCTAGGACCTAAGTAAACTTAGCATGTAAATAGGACCCACTAATGACTAGATAGGGAAAAAGAACCTATTTACTCCCCAACATTGTGCTAGTGTGCAAGTGTATTTAAATATAGTTGCATTATAATCCTAAGGTTCTCCAAGTCATACGCTACCCCAAGTTATGCTAATAAAGTGAAGTGATAGACTAGTGACAATCAATTATGTGGGAATTAATCTATGGTGAGTCATTCAAGTTACATGAGTCACCTTGATATACTAGATTGATCTTCATTCCATGCAACTAACACTAATTTGTTACATTTATCTTCTCATTAGGAGAATTCATATTTGAATTAGAAAATGTGGCATAGAGTAATCTAACTACAACCAAGAAATATTGAGTTCTATATTTATGTGGAAATAATTGAGGAACCCCCTTCTTCTTAAATCATTTTTTGGCACTTAATGTATAAATGGTCTCCATTGCTACTAATTTTAAGTTCCTAGGTACTAGTGTTGAATTGATGCTCCTAATGTGAATATTTATGAATAGTAAGGGATATCATAAGATATACCTAGAATCTAACATTGAGTACAAGGGTGTATGCATACCCTTTTTTACTCATCAAGACTATACATGCAAAGGCATTCTATATGTGAGAAAAGACTCCCTATGTATTAGAGAAAATTGCATGAATAATTGAGAACAATTGTGTATCTATACCAATTCTAGAGTAATTCATTTAGAATAGCATCAAATTAATTCAATGACATAGATTATAGGGTAAAATATATATAATTTCATGAAGTTAACCCCATTTTTATTCAATTAGAATAGCACTTGATTCTAATGTTGTTCAATGTAGTATAATTTTGGGATCTCTTTCAAAGTGCTAATACAAAATTTAAGTTGAGAAAACCTATACACTCTAGATCTTTGAGATGAACTATGAATCCTTTTGTGAATTATTTAGAGCCATATGGGGATTCATTCTCTAAATTGATAGTAGTGTATGTACATATATGTAACAAGATGTGTCAAATCCAACATGTTATTCATATATTAATCTTTGTTCCTATGAGTATGTTACAAGAGGAAGTGATATTTCCTCAACTATCTTTGTTCATTAATTAAGAGCATTGCTTTGGCATATGTGTAGTCCTTCTCATAGGAATTAATAAGAAATATAACAAGTGTATTTTTAATGGTTTCTCTTGATCTATAAAGACTACAATGGTGAATATACCAAAATAATTCAACTATATGGCCTTTATAGTGATAGTGGCTACATGTACCTAAGGTGTGCACGATGTGTTCCTTGGCCAAGGATTATGTTTCCTATTGAACATGGAAACAATGTGATGTTATTTTACATGTCATGGTTGATATTATTTTTAAATGGGGGAGAAGTAATAAATTTGTACATATTTATGTTAAGTTCCTTCTACATGGAGTGTTGAGAAGCATGAACCTTCTAATTCATTACACAAAACTAGGTTGTGCATAGATTTCTTATCACTCAAGTTCTAGTTGTCATGCAAATTGAGGAACTTGAACTACTAGATGCTTCATCAATATTATACTATAGTGAGAAGAGAATATAATATTCTTTACTTGTGAGGGAACTAGTTAACATATACTAATGTTACATGGTTGCATTTTCATCTAGAGAGTATTGATGATGTTTTTCTTGTCCTTACAAATGCCTTCACCTTCATATGTCATTTATTGTGGTATATTAGAACCAATTCTCTTGGTGTGTTTCCAAAAACTAAAAAATAAGTATATTGAATCAAATTATAGGGCATGGAATGGATTTCCCAAATTCTCACCTATCTTCCTTTGTACATTTAAAGTATCAACTAGAACTAGGTATTGGTGCACTAATGTATGATTGATGAGAAATTTTTGAACTATGTGCACTTTGACTCGAGCCACTCAAGATCCTTGTATTTTATGGAGAGATCCTATTATAGCTTCAACATGGCTTGAGTACATTTGTCTTTTTCTTGAGGAAGTACTTAGATAGAATAGGATCAATGACCTAACCCTTATGTAGAATGAGACTTATTATCTATTCCATGATAAGACTAAATATTTTCTCCTTTGATTGGAGAGCATCTCACAACTATTGATTTTGGTGTTGGAGATGTTGGATATCCTTGAGTTCACATACGTTCTCATTTCAAGATATAAAAATGAATTATCTCATCTACGGGTTGTGCACTTTATTTCTCTTTTTATCTGTAGACATCCAAATTTAACCACTCCCATATGATCAAATTCATCCCCTTTATTCATCTATCTCATATCCCCCATTGATATTAATTAAATGATTTATTTAATTAATATTTTCCCCTTTTCCTAAGGTTCCTAAAGTATTTAATTTAATAATTAAATACTTTATCTTTCACCTATTTCCCCTCCAAATTAAATAAATATATAAATTTATTTAATTTAGTCATTTTTCCTTTCAAATTTAAATAAATTTTAAATTCTCTCTTTTCTCTCTCCTTGTCACATCCTCCATAATCCTCTTCTAATCTGGATTAATTTAATCAATCCATGATTAAGATGTGCACACCTTCTAATCAGGATCAATGTCACATCCTCCATATTTGGCCACCTGTCTTTAATCCTTCATTAGTCTTCTTAATCACCTATTTGCGCAACCTTAAGCCAATTCTCATTCCATTTTTGATATGTCCTCCAAGTCAACCTATCATAGGTACTTTCTTTATTTATCCTTGAATTCTTCCCCATGTGAATTAAAATTTCACATTTATTCTTTCAATACTTTCCTCTTCCCCATGAAGGTTGTTGGGAAATTCTAAATCCTCTCATAAGTCACATCACTCACATGGGACAAGGACCTCCTTTATGAGGACCTTTTATTATCCTCAAGGTATTTCCAATCATGTGAATTTAAAATTCACATTTATTCCCCCAACCACTTCTCTCTTCCCCGTGATGATTAGTGAGGAATTCTAAAATTCCTCACTTGTCACCATCCTTCCCACATGGGGATAATAACTTCTTTTTTGAGAAAATCTTCCCCTAATCCCAAGGTACTTGCAAGTACCTCCACCTCACATGTCCTCTCTTCACCTCACATGTCATTTTTCCACCTCATTTTCCACATGGAAAGATGTGAGTGCTTTGTGATTCCTCAACTCACCACAACCCTCCATCTTGTCCATGTTGGCTAAATCCTAGCCATTCAAATCTCTAGGGACTCCTCCCCTAAAATAGAGGATTTGGTCTCTTTTTTCTCATATAATTCATTCAATACACCTAGCATTCTACTCTCAAGCTCAAGCATTCAAGCATTTTCATCTTTCATCCTCCATTGTTGCATTTCAAGATCAATTTACATTCATCCCATACAATTATCCAAACACCCACATCCATTATTGCATTCTCCATCCAATTTAGATCATTTTGCATATCATTTTAACTGATTTTCCATCAAGGAGCACACAACCAATCTACATCGAAGGGCCAACCAAAGGATCAACTTGAGCAAGGTATATCTTTTGTTTCATTTTTTTTTGTTCAAGTTAAACTAGGCTTATCTTGAGGTGGTATTTTGTGTATTTCTCCTTTTGCATTTTTGTTGTTTTGCATCTTTTAGGGTAGGAAATCATGTTTTACACATTTCTAGAATGCCCAGTGGGACCCACAAATGGGTCTGTTACTTTCACATGCTCTGTTGTTTGAAGTTTTGTAGGTTTAGGTTACATAGGTGATTCTGCCACTAACAAAGGTGATCCTACAGCAACAGGGGCAATTTTGCATTAGCACAAGTGAGCCTACCTTCAACAAAGGCAATTATGCACTTGCAGAATCACCCATCTATCAAATAGGGGCAAATCTGCTCCCACTTTTTCAAATAGGAGAGCATGCCCCTAAATAGGAAAGCCTGCCCCTAAATAGGCGAGCCTGCCCTTGAAACAGGAAATTTTGCTCTTGAAACAGGCGATTATGCCCTTGAAACAAGTGATTATGCCTCTAAAAGAGGTGATTATGCTACTAAAATAGGAGATTCTACTTCAAAAAGGGGTGAACCTGAGGTAAAACAGAGGTTAAATTTTTAGTTTCAGTGTTTGTTTCTTCTTGTTTTTAGGTATTGATCCCCCTAACCTATTTTTTCAGTGAATTTGTTTGGTTTTACTAATGTTTGTGTAGTTGTTTCTTGTTTGTTGAAGGCTAGAGGTTAAACTACTAACTTTTTCTTGCAGGACGAGCAGGCCAAGACCTTTAGTTAGTTGTGCTTGTTTGTTATTTTCATACTATTTAGGCACATAGAACTAATTCTAGGGGGAGTCAATACACTTGTTTGTTGTGTTTGTTAGGTAGAATACTGACGCATCCAATCCCCTTGCACCATTTGGCGATCCTGGGTGAAGAGAAATCATTGTCCACTTTAGTCCTTTGTGTTACCTAGGGGATACTAGATTTTTCAAGCTCTCCCTTTGCGCTTCGTGCGACCTTGGGGACTAGTCAAAAACATCTAGTGTCTTCTTTTAGTAGGACTTGCTTGGGGATTTCATCACCCCAAGGGATGATCCCAACCACATGTACTGGCAGGGTATATAAAGGGGGAAAAAGCCAAAGTTGTACCCCAATCCAGTCACGTCGTGTGTAGTGAAGCGTCGAAGCTAGGGCGATACTTAGATAAGACATGAGAGTTTGTCCAAGTTTCCAGTACCTCGTTGGGGCTTCCAACTCATGCCTATGATGGGTTGGTGTTCACAGTTGTGCCTCACATACCATGCGTATATCGAGGACTCCATAGTTTTCCTTGTTCAGCCTAGATAGAGGACTGTGTTGGCCATACCCTTCTTACTAGTCTTAGGATTGTGGTGCTTGAACTATCTTCTTTATGTGAAACCAGTGCATCTATGTTAATTTGAGTCAGCCTTACCTTCTATTTGTTGTGTTTTGGTCCTTTTCCATAGCCGTTTTTATCCAAGTTAAGTCTAGGTCTATTGTTTGGACAAGTTTTCCTTTGTCAGGGGCAATCTTGCTACTAACAAGGGAAAACCTACTATCCATAGGGGTGACCCTACCATCTGTCTGAGTCATTTCACAATCAGTTCCTTTCAAAATCACTCATCCTTCACAGAATAGGAAAGTCTGCCCCTTACTTGGGCGAGCCTACCCCAGAGATAGGAGATCATTACATCTAAAGGGGCGATTCTACTCTCTGTCTGAGTTAGTCTATCAGCCAAACAACCCATCACACTCGCCTGTTTCATCAAAAGGGGCGATTCTGCCTCTAAGTTGGGCGAGACTACTTCATAGTTAGGCGATTGTGCTTGTTGTTTCAGTCCCCTATCAACCCCTAGAGTCATCATATTCACCCATTCCCTGAAACAGGCGATTATTGGGTGAGTTTTCACCCTAAATAGCTAATTTTGTGTTCTGTTTAGTCAATCCATTTATCTATTTCCCCATTTCATTTATCCATTTCCCCATTCTAAGAGTCCATTTCCCTATTCTGAGAGTCTGTTTCCCCATTACGAGAGTTTGTTTCCCCATTCGGTTAGTCTGTTTCTCCGTTTAAAGAGTCCATTTCCTCGTTCAGTGAGTTTGTTTCCCCATTAGGTGAGCCCATTTTCCCGTTAGGAGAATCCATTTGTTTGTTCGGTGAATCCGTTACCCCATTTATCGATGTTATTTGACCATTTTGAGATTTAGACAAGTTTGAAAGTTGTTTAGGCAACCTTGCACCCTAGTTGGGTGACCTTACATCCTAGTTGGGTAACCTTGCACCCTAGTTGGGTTACCTTGCATCCTAGTTGGGTGACCTTGCATCCTATTTGGGTGACCTTGTACCCTAGTTGAATGACCATGCACCCTAGTTGGGTGACCTTGCACCATAGTTGGGCAACCTTGCCACCTAGATAGGTGAATTTTCCCAAAAGCAGACCTTCATTCATCTTCTCGTCATTGTCGTTTGCGTTTATCAACACTTTCTGAAAGTCATCGTTTCATTGACCAAATCACATAGGTGCATCTTAGAACATCATTATCCATCATCAATTCATCAATCCCAATCACCTAGACTTTGTTTTAGGGGTTTTGATTTTTATGCAAAAACTTCCGAAGGCCATAACTTTTGACTTGGGTGTCGGTTTGCGTTGAAATTTTACAGGTGGTTGTGTTATGAGGTGGCATGTGGATTCCTGACCGACCCTTAGTTAGTTGGTCCCCGTTTCGGCACATTTTTGAGGCTTCAAACTTTCACCTTGACCCTCAAAATCGCAATTTAGTGTTTCTTTTCCAATTTTTGAAAATTTGTTTTCGTTAATAACTTGGAGTGCATGTTTCAGATTTAGGATGTTAGTTGGAAATTCATCCTACCTTAGTTTTAGGAATTTTTTGGGAAAAAACTGGACTCTCAAAGGTATGCCTGTGAAATTTCCTAAAATTGCAAATTTTGACATTTTTTGAAAATTGCCAAATCTGGAAACATCTGATTGTCAGCACCTTACGTCATCTAGTTAAAACCCCTGAATTTTGTTTACAATCAATCCTATCATATCCTGTGATCCAATCCTAATCTGAGCTTTAATCCAATCATAATCTGAGCTTCAATCCAATCTAAATCTAAGCTTCAATCTAATCCCACTCTGAGCTTAACCTAAATCCTGATTTGAGCTTTAGTCCATTGCCATCGAGGATTTTCTTCTTCAAATTCATCCTATTTATCCTTTCATCACCCTTTTTTCCTTCTAATCATTCATTCCCATTCGTATCCATCTAACCTAACATCATGCATCCTTATCTTTCATCAATGCAACCAAAAATAGTAGTCAAGGGAGATCCTAATTACGTTGACGATGATAACGAGAGTCTTATTGATCAAGAGGTATATGACATAGATCCCCTTGATGCTATCATTTCTAGTAAGATTTCCCCAACTGCTTTCCAAAATCCTATCACCCCTCCAAGCTATCTCGTTAAGTCTTCATCCACACCTAATAATGCTCCTTATGCTACCTTTGACAAGGGATATCCATTATCTTCCTCGCCCGCATCTCCATCATATCCTTCCTCTACATCATTTTCTTATCCAACATCCATGTCTTATTATTCCAATCTAGTATCCCAACATCCCTATTATAATCCCCCATCCACATCCTCTTATTTCAACCCTTCATCTACATATTCTCACTACAATCCACCATGCCAATCTTTCCCTCCTAATCCTACATCCACATCCTCTTTCCCTAATCCACCATCCCAGTATCTTTACTACAATCCACCATCTGCATCCACTTGTCCTAATCAACCATCCATGTCCCAATACCCTAATCCTCCATACCAATCTACCCATCCTAATCCAACATCCACACCTTCTTATCTTCATCTTGTATCCCCGTCAACCTATCCTAATCCAATGTCCACATCTACCCATCCTAATCTAATATCCACATCTACCCATCCTAATATAACATCCACACATTCTCATCTTAATCCTACATACCCATCAACCTCTCCTAATCCACCATCTAAATCTTCCCATCCTAATCCTCTATCCCAATACCTCTACTACAATCCACCACCTACATCCTCTTCTCCTAATCCACCATCCATATCCTCTTATGTCACTCCACCTTCCACCCCATCCTTTCCTAATCCTTCACCTACTCTTATTCCTCCATCCAATCCCAATCCATCAATCCATAATCCTAATCCTCCACCAATCCATAATCCTTCATCTATTCCCATCACTCCAGTTAAGCCTAGAATATGCACGATTCTCACTTAGAGGTCCTCCAAGGACTCATGACAAAGAATATATTCCTAACTCCACATCTTAAAGTCATGGAACCATGCTGTCCCACTTCCCCATGTACGGTCACTAGTGATGAGGCCCTTCTCCATATCACACCTATCGTTACTGTTACCACCCCTAACACCACCCAAACTGTTGAAACAATCAAACCCACTAAATCTATTAAACCCCCATCTCCTACTCTGAGATCCACCAAGCCCATCAAAGATAACCAAACCCAATCACCATCTTCTACTCCTAGATCTACCCAATCCATCGAAGACACTCAAATCCAATCCACTCCTCCCACTCCTAGTAGCACCAAAATCCATTCCCATGAACTTCATGAATCCTCTATCCTTCCATCTCCCTCACTTGAGGATTCCCTCCAACACATCATCATGCCACCCACACAAGATGAGTCATGCCAAGAGATTTTCCCAAAGCATACCAACATATCCCCTCCTCCTCATCAAGACCCTACCATCCCATCTAGTCCACCTCTAGATCACAATCCTTCACCCACTTCAGCCCATGACCCCTTTGTCACTCAAAATCCAACCACTCCATCTCATGATCCCTTATCTCTCACTATCACAAGTCCAGATCCTAGCATATCACCTAATCCCTCTCTTGATCCCTTACCACTCACTCCACCCAATCAAGATGTTGTTACCCCATCACCTCCATCTCCTAATCCTCCATCGTTTCCTAGCCATACCATCCCAACACCATGTTTATATCCCCTTGGTAATCTCACATTTATCCACGGTGGTTTCCTTGCAGAAGAGGAATCAAGCATATACCCCACCCATCATCCTTCACCTAATAAGAGACTCGCATCATTCTTCCAAAATAACAATTATCCTACCATAGATCAAATGCTCAAAAACATGAACTATCAAGGAAAAGGTTTAGGCCTTCATGAGCAAGGTATTTTAGAGCCCATCCATATCAAAGAAAATCTATGTACACAAGGTCTTGGATATATCTCTCAAGACTCGCAACCCAAAAAATTTGGTACAACCTCTATACATCCTCAACAAAACTCCTCCAAAAGAATAATAGGCTCTTCTAGTCACTCCACAAAACCATTTGTCGCCATCCCCCCTCCATCATAGAGCCTCAAAAAAACCATTCATATTCCACCTTCATCTTCTGAATCCATTTTGGGTCCTTACGTCCCTCCATCCACCATCTCTCATCCTTCATCTACTCCATCTATTTTGGGTCATTATGTCCCTCCATCCACCATCACACATCCTCTAGCTACTAAGTCCATTTTGGGCCCTTATATCCCAAAATCACCTCCTCCATCTCATCTTATTTATCCTTCTATCCATCCATCACCTATCCATATCACCCATCATAAACATCCCACTCTCATATTCCCTAATCAATATCAATAAATGCATGTACCTATACATCCTCCGTCCACATATCATCCCCAAAATCCAACCTCCATCAATCCACATCATTCATCTCCTCGCACCCATCCCATTGCTATTAAAAGCACTTTGGATGCTAAAGTAAAAATGCATAAATTTAAACATCCACATGAATCTAAAGCTCCTCATGTCCCCTTAAAAATACATGTTGAAGAAAAGAAAAATCAAATTCAAAATCCAAATCAAACCCACAGGCCACAACGGCCCACCAAAGCAAAAATCAGAACCATGTGGATCCCAAATAAAAAAGATGCAATGCCTTCAAATGAAAAATTTGTAACAACGTCCAAAGTTGCTAATCCAAAAGCTAATCATACACACCCTCCATCTCCTAAATCTATTTTGGGTCCTTATGTCCCAAAATTCACTATCCCATCTCCTCCATTTTCCCCACATCATTCATCCATTAATCCTCCTATCATTTCACATCCACCACCATAATTGCCAATGTTGGTCCTGAACTCATTACCCCACCACATACCTACCCCATCGTTCCATCCACACACTTTCCAACATCCCATCCATTATCCCACATATCTCCCACATCAAATCCCTTTAATCCATTTTGTTGCATAATCCATTTATCCTAATAAGCTTGTACCAACATCCAACAGTCATTTCCGTACGTGGGCTCTAATTACCACATATGGAACTTGATGCTTGAGTCCATCTATATTCTTATCACATATCCTCTAAATCCACTTATCCAAATCCATGTCCGTATCCATCTCCATCCACATTCTATCCAAAAATCCAAACAAAAAAAAATCCAAAGAAACCAAAAGAAAGTAAAAAAAAATGGAAAACAAGTTCCTTGGATAAGTACCATAATGAAAACCTGGCAAACAAGCATCATGTGTAAATTCCCATCTATCTCTTTCTAGCATTTTCCTACTATGCATCCCCTCCATCCATCTCCTCCATCCAACCTATCTTACACATCCTTCCTATCATATCCCAATCCCTCCATCCTCCTTGTGATCTTGATATAGATAGGGGCAACCATATATGTTGGAATATGTGCCTCAATCTCACAGGTTGAAACCTTTGGAAGAGAAAAGTCGGTATGACCTTCATTGTGTCTGGCTGACTAGAAGCTATGAAACCTTATGAAATTTTCAAGTTGTTGAGACCTTGTTGATGTCTTGTTGAATGGAGCCTATCACTGTGACATGTTGATCGTTGTGACAATTTCTATCTCTCACTGCTCGGGGAGATCTCTAGCCGACAGGCCACTCTTATCGAATATCAGAGAGACTTTGGGTGACAAGCGATTTTGGGGAGAGACTTGGACGTTCGGTATGTCTCATACCGACAACAGAATTCTTGTCGATAAGTGTTTCACTTGGAGTCTTCACGGTAACACAAAGGCTTCAGTGTGAAGTCTTGGCGACGGGTGTTGGTCTCACCAATGTTGTGGGGTAGTCTATAGTCGGTATGACTCCTGGTGACTGTTTGATCTCAGAATGACTTGGGAACTTAGGTATGATGTCTCACCGAAGAGCAGTAGTCTCACCGAAGGGAAAGTTGATATCTACGTAACCTTTGGATATTGGTATGATCTCTTGGCAAATAGCGATTGTCTCACCAATTAGATTGTTGAGGTCGATGTGACCTTGTGAACTTGGTGGAACCTCTTGCCGATAGCAATGACTCTTGGTGACATCGATGGTTGAGTCTTGTGGCATCGGGGAGACACGGTTAGTGTCTCACCAACATGTGAATACATTTTGAACACCTTTGACTGATTAACCATCCTACATGGTTTGTCCTCGACCAATCAAGCAGCAGAATGAGAAGTTGGACTATTGCGACTGTTACTGAGAGGGAAGATCAACAGACCAAGGGTGTCATGGATATACTCAGTGATGGAAGATTGTGATCAGTTCGATTAACAGTTGGATGAATGGTTGGATGAATAGTTCGATGAGTGATCGTGAATTTCATTATGAGTGTATTGAATCTTGAATGTTCTATACAAGGTTGATCAAGGATTATGTTGCTGTAATTTGACATCGAAAGATAAGTCTAATCTATGTATGTAATTTCCATTATTGTAATACAAAGGGGCTTTTCTTGGTGTGGTGGGTTTTTCTCCGTATGGGTTTTAGGTCAACTCATGAAAGAAAGCAACCTGATAGGTATGGGTTCTCTTTGATAGATTCTACTTATTCCTATGCTTTAATTTCTAGCACTAATGAGCCTAGGACTGTGAAAGAGGCATTTAAAATGTCTGATTCAAACTCTTGGTTGGAAGCCATGAATGAAGAAATGGCATCATTAGAAAATAATGATACCTGGAGTTTGGTGCCCTTGCCTGAAAGCAGAAAAGATGTGGGTTGTAAATGGGTATTTAAGAAGAAAATAGGTCTAGATGGCAGTGTGGAAAAGTACAAGGCAAGGTTGGTTACGAAGGGTTATTCCCAGGTAGAGGGAATTGATTATGGGGAAATTTTTTCTCCTAAGCTAAGTTGACGTCCATTAGATTTCTTTTGTCACTTGCAGCAGCGTATGACTTAGAGGTCGAACAGATGGATGTGAAGACAGCATTTCTTCATGGTGATCTTGAAGAAGAGATTTATATGTCCCAGCTTGAGCACTTTGTGGAAAAAGGTAAAGAAAGATTGGTTTGCAAGTTGAAAATGTCTCTGTATGGGTTAAAGCAGTCTCCTAGAATAAGGTACCAAAAGTTTGATACTTTTGTATTGTCTTTGGGATTGTAAGATCAAAATCTGATCATTGTGTATTATAAAGTTGAAAGTGATCAAGTCCTTATTATTGCTCTCTATGTTGATGATATGTTGTTCATAGGCAATAGTAAGTTAATGATTTCTGATCTTAAGTCTTAGTTGTCTGCAAAGTTTGAAATGAGAGATCTTGGTGCAGCAAAGTATATTCTAGGAATGGAAATAACTAGGGATAGGAAGAATAGAAAGCTTTGGCTCAGTTAGAGTAAGTATGTTAAGACTATTCTAGAGAGATTTTGTATGAATGATTTCAAGCAGCTAGTTGTTCCAGTTTTACAGGGAATGAAGCTATCTGTTGAAGACTATCTAAAATCTCCTACTAAGATGGAGGACATGACCAATGTACCCTATGCTAGTGCGGTTGGCAGTTTAATGTATGCAATGGTCTGCACAAGGCCATACATTACCCAAGCAGTGGGAGTACTTAGTCGTTTTATGGCTAATCCTGGAAGGACACATTGGGATGTTGTGAAAAGAGTATTCAGATATTTGAAGGGCACTTCAAAATATGCTTTGTGTTATCATGGGAACTTGGTTGAATCACAAAGGACTCTCAACATTCAAGTTTATGTGGATTCTGATTGGGCAGGGGACATTGACAGCAGGAGGTCCACCAGTGGATACATTTTCATGATGAATGGTGGTGCAGTGAGTTGGATGAGCAAGCGGCAGGATGTAGTTGCTTTGTCTACTTCAGAGGCATAATACATGGTAGCTACACATGCTTGTAAAGAAGCAGTTTGGTTAAAACGTTTATGTTCTAACATTGGTTTTGATGTAGGGAAAATAACTATTTTCTGTGACAGTCAGAGTGCAATTTTTCTAGCAAAGAATCCTACTTTCCATGCCAAGATGAAACATATAGATGTACAGTATCATTTTGTACGAGATATGGTGGAGGATGGAAAGATCATTTTGGAAAAAGTTGATACTCTGGAGAATGTTGCAGATGCATTGACGGAGCCAGTGAGCACAGACAAGTTTAGGTGGTGTGCAAATTCAATGGGCCTCAGTGCCCATGAATTTTAGTAGTTTTGTTGTGCTCTGGAGGTTCCTGTGTGATCTTCGTCAAGTGGGAGATTGTTGAAATATGTGCCTCAATCTCACAGGCTGAAACCTCTTGAAGAAAAAATTTGGTGTGACCTTCATTATGTCTGGCTGACTAGTAGTTGTAAAACCTTATGAAATTTTTAGGTCGCTGAGACCTTGTTGATGTCTTGCCGAATGGAGCCTATCATTGTGGCATGTTGATCACTGTGACAGTTTCTATCTCTCACCGCTCGGGGAGATCTCTAGCCGACAGGCCACTCTTATCAGATATTGGAGAGACTTTGGGTGACAAGTGGTTTTAGGGAGAGACTTGGACATTCAGTATGTCTCATACTGACAATAGAAGTCTTGCCGATAAGCGTTTCACTTGGAGTCTTCGCAGTAACACAAAGGCTTCGGTGTGAAGTCTTGGCAACGGGTGTTGGTCTCACTGATGTTGTGGGGTAGTCTATTGTCGGTATAACTCCTGGTGACTGTTTGATCTCGGAATGACTTGGGAACTTCGGTATGATGTATCACCGAAGAGCAGTAGTCTCACTTAAGGGAAAGTTGATATCTATGTAACCTTTGGATATCGGTATGATCTCTTGGCGAATAGCGATTGTCTTGCCAATTAGATTGTTGATTTTGATGTGACCTTGTGAACTCGATGGAACCTCTTGCCGATAGCAATGACTCTTGGTGACATCAATGGTTGATTCTTGTGGCATTGGGGAGATGCAGTTAGTGTCTCACCGACATGCGAATACATTTTGAATGCCTTTGACCAATTGACCATCCTACATGTTTTTTCCTCGACCAATCAAGGAGCAGAATGGGAACCGCTAGCAGTTGGACTGTTGCAGCTGTTACTGAGAGGAAGATCAACAGACCAGGGGTGTCATGGATATACTCAGAGATGGAAGATTGTGATCAATTCGATTAATAGTTGGACGAATGGTTGGATGAATAGTTTGATGAGTGATCAGTGAATTTCATTCTGAGTGTATTGAATCTTGAATGTTTTGTACAAGGTTGATCAAGGATTATGTTATTGTAATTTGACATCAGAAAGATAAGTCTAATCTTTGTATGTAATTTCCATTACTGTAATACAATGGGGCTTTTCTTGGTGTGGTGGGTTTTTCTCCCATAAGGGTTTTCCCACGTAAATCTGGTGTTCATCTATGTATGATTATTTCTCTATTTCTGTTATTGCTTTCAAGTGTATCTTAATTGGACTGTAATTGAAAATTTAAAGGTATCTTTGCATTCTTCTCTGAGATTTTGACATTAGGAGAGTTAGTTCCACACCTTAGATTTCCTTTCAATATATACATTCTTTGGACATCTCTTAGCATACATTCCCCTCACCAATACACTATCCTGGTCCTTATCCACGTCCATCTACCTTATTTTTCCACTCGTCATGCTAACCATTAGTCTTCCTTCCTTATCCATGCATCCAATCTACATCCATCTTCCTCCCTTATCCACCCATCATATCCTCCTCCATTTATCCCCTTTATCTTCCCATCCACTCATCTTTCGTCCCTCCTGCCTCATCACACATGACATATCTAGAGTGGGGGCATCTACCATCTTTGTGACATAGTCCTTGGGGACATCCTTCATCCATCATATCATCCCCTTCATCTCCCCATCCTTATCTTTATATCCTTCCAAAAAATCCCTTCCATCTCACCATCCTAACCTTCCTATCCATTATAGCATAACATCCCCTCCATCTCCCCATCCTTATCTTCCTATCCATCCATCCATCATAGTATCCCTTTCATATCCCATCCTTATCTCCTTACCCATCTAAAAATGTTTTTCATCTCCTCATCCTTATCTTCCTATCCATCCATCATAGTATCCCTTCCATCCCCCATGCTTATCTCCCTATCCATTCATCTTTATCCTCGTCCCATCTCATAATCCCTTGCCATTGGTATCTAGCTATAGGCTTCCCCCCATGCAACCCAATGACATTTATCTCATCATCATCACTCCCACTTATTTTTCACATCTTATCATCTCTTATTGCTTCTCCTCACTCATCTCTCCATCATGCCATCCTCCCAATTCATCTTTTGATGATTTGGATAACTATCCCATCCCTAAGGTTCATCCAATCACCACCATCATGCCCAATCCACATGATCTCTCTTGTCTCATTGTATCAGTTTCCTCATTTTATCCACTTATCATGGTCATCTCATTGTCCTTTATCCATGGTCGATCGCCAGCTTTTTGTCGAACTACGTTGCCCCTGTGCTTTCATGTAGGCAAGGTCGGTCATTTGATTTTCCCCTATGGATTTTATCCGTCATGTATTTTTCATCCATCAATGTCTCCATTGTCTTCTTTCCACTTTTATCCATGGTTAGTCGTCAGTCTTTTATTGAACTACGAGGGCTCTACGCTTTCATGCAGGAAAGGCTAATCTCTTATCAACCCTCGAGCCCCTAGGTCTTTAGGGTGTGTTTGTTTTGTGTCTTGTGTCTTGTCATCATGTTGAGTCATCAAGTATGTCCCTATCTAACTGTCTCTTAACAAACGAGATCCACCAATATCATTAGATCCAATCAATTTTTGATATCCAGTGTCATTCCAATCAATTAGTTTAGTCTCCATCCTTGGTCTTAATAGGATGAATCCTTCCTAACAGACCTCATCAATCCAATCTATCCTGTTGATCCTATGGCAAAGGATGTTTGAAAATTGATTGTGATTTTTTGATACTTTTGGCTTTTGTTTATCATTTGAGCTCCCTATCACAACTTGTAAAGGCCACCATGATCTATCATATCATGGTGTGTTTTGACTGGTAAACATAAGGGCATATCTTGATCTTTTGTTTTTTTTTGTCTTCTTGGTTGTCCCGTGTAGTACCCACCAAGACTCCTATGGTTTCATGTTACACTGGGGCATCCTTTTGTGTTTGTGGTTATCCCAATGCCTAGCCCGACCAAGGTCTCTATGACTTTAGGGTGTTGGGATATCCTTCTTGTCTATTGTGTTTGTTTTATGCATTCAACACTAATCCACCTTGGTTTCACATACCCTGGCACTTGGTGTCTTATGCTATAGCAAAAATCAGTGCTCTGAAAATGGTAATCGCATTAGGATGGCATTTCATGTTTAGTTCCATTGCATTACATCTATACCTAGCCTATGCCCCATGATTTTCATTGTGAAAGCATTCACTTTCCATCCCCTTTTCTTCTTAGGATACCCATTGTTCCCAAACCATCTAATCACATCCTTGGTCTTGTTCCCAGCCTTGCTACAAGCCTTGATCCAATCATCATCATCATCGGGATGTATCCCTCCCTACCTTTTGGTGTTGCTTTGGCATGTATCCGCCCCTCATCCACAACACTTTCATCATCATCATCAGGATGTATCCTTCCCTCATCCACAACACTTTCATCATCATCATCAATATGTATCCTTCCCTATCCTCATGTTGTTTCAGGATATATCATTCCCTCATCGACAACACTCCATCCATCATCAACCCATTTTGGCTTGTCGCTTGATCAGGGAAACATCACCTTTGTCCTTTAATACATTTGTTCTTCCTAGTCTCCTATCGCTTATCATTCACTCTTATCCATCACTTTGCATCATCTTCCTCATATACCCTTTCATCATCTCATCCATTTCGAGAGCACACCTAAGTTCTCTTGAACCTGCATGTCCTCTTGACGTGGCATCCCCAATCCCTAATCTTCATCTTCCCTCCCATCATCCTTCTTCCTAGTCACTCCTTTGATTACTAGGGCATCTTTCCCAATCTAATCATCTTCTTCCTGGTGCTATCTTTTAATATTCTTTGAAGTGATGCTACTTTGTAACACCATCTCAAAGAGGGGAAAAATGTAAACATCCAAATTTTACCACTCCCATATGATCAAATTCGTCCCCTTTATTCATCTATCTCATATCCCCCATCGATATTAATTAAATTATTTATTTAATTAATATTTTCTCCTTTTCCTAAGGTTCCTAAAGTATTTAATTTAATAATTAAATACTTTATCTTCACCTCTTTCCCCTCTAAATTAAATAAATATATCAATTTATTTAATTTAGTCATTTTTCCTTTTGAATTTAAATAAATTTTAAATTCCCTCTTTTCTCTCTCCTTGTCACATCCTCCATAATCCTCTTCTAATTTGGATTAGTTTAATCAATCCATGATTAAGATGTGCACACCTTCTAATCAGGATTAATGTCACATCCTCCATATTTTGCCACTTGCCTCTAATCCTTCATTAGTCTTCTTAATCACTTGTTTCCACAACCTTAATCTAATCCTCATTCCATTTTTGGTATGTCCTCCAAGTCAACCTATCATAGGTAGTTTCTTTCTTTTAATACTTTTCTCTTCCCCATGAAGGTTGTTGGGAAATTCTAAATCCTCTCATAAGTCACATCACTCACATGGGACAAGGACCTCCTTTATGCGGATCTTGTCTTATCCTCAAGGTACTTCCAATCATGTGAATTTAAAATTCACATTTATTCCCCCAACCACTTCTCTCTTCCCCATGATGATTAGTGAGGAATTCTAAAATTCTTCACTTGTCACCATCCTTCCCACATGGGGACAAGAACTTCCTTTTTGAGGAAATATTCCCCTAATCCCAAGGTACTTGCAAGTACCTCCACCTCACATGTCCTCCCTTCACCTCACATTTCATTTTTCCACCCCATTTTCCACATGGCAAGATGTGATGGCTTTGTGATTCCACAACTCACCACAACCCTCCATCTTGTCCATATTGGCTAAATCCTATCCATTCAAATCTCGAGAGACTCATCCCCTAAAATAGAGGATTTGGTCTCATTGTTCTCATAACATTCATTCAATACACCTAGAATTCTACTCTCAAGCTCAAGCATTCAAGCATTTTCATCTTTCATCCTCCATTGTTTCATTTCAAGCTCACTTTGCATTCATCCCATACATTTAGCCAAACACCCACATCCATTATTGCATTCTCCATCCAATTTAGATCATTTTTCATATCATTTTAACTGATTTTCCATCAAGGAGCACACAACCAATCTACATCAAAGGGACAACCAAAGGATCAACTTGAGCAAGGTATATCATTTTTTTCATGTTTTTTTGTTCAAGTTAAACTAGGCTTATCTTGAGGTGGTGTTTTGTGTATTTCTCCATTTTCATTTTTGTTCTTTTGCATCTTTTAGGGTAGGAAATCATGCTGCACACATTATCCATAAGTGTAATAGTGAATATATGCACATCTAATATCAATCATTTCACTTAGTGTCAATACTAATGACATATAGTGTAAAAAAAGTTATGGTACCAAAAATGTGTGTCAAGACTCAATGATGCACAAAGGATAATACATAATTTTTTTGAGTAATGGTTATTAATAAAATAGAATCATTTATTATATAACATGCAATAGGATCTTAAATAAAATATGCAAAATAACCATTAAACATTTGACATTGTAAGAGGATAACAAACAAAGTTGTTTCTATTTAATGTAAGAATAGGATAAAGTATATATGTGTACAAATTTCAACAAGGATAAGAATGATAATTCATGAAATTAGAGTAAATGGTAACACATACTATCTAATCTATATAGACCATTATATATTCTATTATACTCAATCTAAAAATACCAAATTCTTCTTATCCTAGCACCTTTGTGCACTTAGGCCTTATTTTATCATCAAATATAATTGATACAAGAAATATTTATATGGGTCTTAATTTGTCAAAATGTGTTGCATTATTTTCCTTTGGGTAAGTGCAGTAAGATTAGGGGCCGAAAAGGGGCTTAAGTGGCCACTTTTTTTCTAAAATCAAGAAATACTAACCTTGGATGAGAAATTGAGGATGGTTACACTCAAAATTTTAAGATCCAACAAAAATAATGTATGCAGTGCTCTAAGTCTACTTTCTAAGCTACTATTTTTTTTGAAAATGGTAGAGATTAAGGGGATCAAAAAAGGGAGCCATAGAAATTGGTGTTTTTTTTTTTCAAAAAACATAACATAGCATCTTTTTTGGCTCCTTAAAAGGTTTACTTTATTTTGGTATTTTTAAAATCACTTCAGTGAGAAATTAGCTAACAGTGTGTAGTTTATGCCTGATTGTTTTGATAATTTTTAATGAATATTTGATTTTTTACTAATTTTCAAAGTGGACACATCCTGAAAAATAGAATTTTGGCTACCCTATAATTTTTGAAAACTAATTGAAAATCTTTTTTTTTTTAATATGTGTAGAATGGTGTCTTTTTTATAAAAATGTAATTTATTTGAAATTTCAATGAAAGGTTAAAAAATAAAGTAAAAAATACCAAGCATTGGTTTTTGACAAAAAACGGACACACAAACAAAATAAATTAAAGATGAAAGCCTTAACATTGTCAAAATATGAAAAAAAATACATCGTTAAATAGCTAAGAGAGAGCCTAAAATTACCCTAGTGTTCAATTTACTTGACCTTGAAACACGTGCAAACCTGATGGTTAGCATGAACGAGATTATGTGAAATCTTGTAGAATCTGCAAAAACATGTCTTTCGATGTTGGGAAGGCACTCCAAGCCTTTGGGTTGGGAATCCAAAGCAAATCCAATCCTAAGGCTTGGGGATTCCCAAAGAAAGATGTAACATGAATGCATTATAAAGCGCTCACATTTTGTTTTGTATTGAAATTTGTTCCTTTTCAATGAAATTCAAAAAATGCACCAAAATACATTACCCAAATGCACCAAAAAGAATTGCCAAAATGCGAGCATGTTATAATGCGCTCACATTTTGGTCTA